>JAGDQO010002130.1:0-233044 GCA_018342035.1 Solanum appendiculatum
GAGAATTCAGAATAGACTACCCAAAAAGTTAAAAGATCCGGGCAGCTTCACAGTCCAAATCACCATTGGCCAAAGTGTTCATGCCCGCGGTTTGTGTGATTTGGGTGCTAGTATAAACCTCATGCCGGCATCTTTGTACAATAAACTTGGGTTGGGTAGTCCAAAACCAACCACAATCATTCTCCAATTGGCCGATAGGTCGGTGGCAAGGCCGGAAGGAGTAGTAGAAGATGTCTTGGTGCAAGTTGGGTCACTGATCTTTCCTATGGACTTTGTTGTCCTAAATTTTGAGCCCGATCCGGAAGTTCCATTTATTTTGGGACGACCATTCTTAGCTACAGGGCGAGCTTTGATTGATGTAGCGGCTGGGCAGTTGACTATGAGAGCTCATGATAAGGTGGAGGTGTTTGATGTCTATCGCGCCTTGAAGTTGCCATCTGTCTATGAAGAGTTGTCTGCCATTACAGTAGTAGACCTTGCTGTAGAATTGCATTGCATAACTCCCAAGGATCCCTTGGAAAGAGTTTTGGTGGGGCAAGACATAGATGGAGATGCAGAAGCGCAAGAACTGGCCACTTGTCTTAATGTAGCACTAGTTGGTTCACAAAAAGGTGTAGTCGAACCATTAGATCGAGTGTTGGGTCTTCCTCCCAAACCCTCAATAGAAGAAGCACCAAAGCTGGAGTTAAAATTGCTTCCGTCACACTTGAGGTATGCATATCTTGGCTCTAATGAAACTTTACCTGTTATACTTTCTGCGCATTTGTCGGCAACACAGGTTGATGCGGCTTTGGAGATATTGAAGAAAAGGAAGAAAGCAATAGGCTGGCAAATGTCGGATATTCATGGAATTAGTCCGGCCTTGTGCATGCACCGAATTTACATGGAGGACGACCATAAATCGAGTGCGCAACACCAACGCCGGCTGAATCCTTTGATGAAGGAGGTCGTGAAGAAAGAAGTGATCAAGTGGTTAGATGCAGGAATTGTGTATCCTATCTCTGACAGCAAATGGGTAAGTCATGTGCAATGTGTACCTAAGAAAGGAGGTATGACAGTAGTGAAGAATGACAATAATGAGTTGATCCCAACAAGAACTGTCACCGGATGGAGAATTTGCATGGATTACCGGAAATTAAATGATGCCACAAGAAAGGACCACTACCCTGTCCCTTTTATTGATCAAATGCTTGACCGTTTAGCAGGACAGGAGTATTACTGCTTCTTGGATGGGTATTCTGGATATAATCAGATTTTGATCGCACCTGAGGATCAAGAGAAGATTACATTCACATGTCCCTATGGCACGTATGCGTTCAAACGCATGCCATTTGGGCTTTCCAATGCTCCTGCCACATTCCAGAGGTGCATGATGGCCATTTTCCATGATATGGTGGAGGACTTTGTGGAAGTATTCATGGATGACTTCTCCGTTTTTGGGAATTCTTTTGAGGTATGTCTTCGAAACCTTGATAAAGTACTCGCTCGCTGTGAAGACACTAACCTTGTGCTTAATTGGGAAAAGTGTCACTTCTTGGTCCGAGAAGGTATAGTTTTGGGTCATAAAGTGTCTAAACAGGGACTCGAGGTAGATAAAGCAAAAGTGGAAGTTATTGAAAAATTGCCCCCTCCTATTTCTGTCAAAGGGGTAAGAAGCTTCTTAGGACATGCAGGTTTTTACCGGAGATTCATCAAGGACTTTTCCAAGATTGCTAGACCTATGTGCAGTCTTTTGGAAAAGGAGGTGAAATTCGATTTCGATGCAATGTGCTTAGAAGCTTTTGAGATGCTGAAGCGGAACTTAATTGAAGCTCCTATCTTGGTTGCTCCTAACTGGGGGTTGCCATTTGAACTCATGTGTGATGCAAGCGATGTAGCAGTGGGTGCAGTATTGGGACAGAGACAAGGCAAAGTGTTCCAGTCAATATATTATGCGAGCAAGACCCTTGATACTGCTCAAGCTAATTACACAGTGACTGAGAAGGAGATGCTTGCTTGAGTGTTCTCCTTCGACAAGTTCAGATCATATTTGGTAGGTACCAAAGTTATTGTTTATACTGACCATGCAGCTATTAGGTACCTATTCAATAAGAAGGATGCTAAGCCAAGACTAATTCGGTGGATATTGCTTCTCCAAGAGTTCGATCTTGAGATCAAAGACCGGAAGGGTACTGAAAATCAGATCGTTGATCATCTGTCAAGGTTAGAAGATTTCTCTCATGTGCATGAAGGGGAACAAATACGCGAGGAGTTTCCGGATGAGCAGTTGATGGCTTTGGATATCTCCCAAGTGCCTTGGTATGCGGATATTGTGAATTTCTTGGTGAGTGGAGTGTTTCCACCTGGCGCAACAACCCAACAAAGAAAGAAGTTGATGCATGATGCTAAATTCTATATATGCGACGAGCCATTCTTGTTCAAACAAGGAGTGGACGAAGTGGTGAGGCGATGCATTCCGGAGAATGAGGTCAAGCAAGTGCTCCAGAGTTGTCATGCAAGTCCTTATGGAGGACACCATAGAGGAGAACACACGGCTCACAAGGTATTGCAATCTGGCTTCTTTTGGCCCTCTCTTTTTAAAGATTCTATGGCTTATGTGAAGGGGTGTGATAATTGCCAAAGGTTGGGAACGATATCAAGAAGACATGAAATGCCCTTAAATAATATTCTTGAGGTGGAAATCTTTGATGTGTAGGGTATTGACTTCATGGGTCCCTTCCCACCATCTAGTGGAAACCAATATATTCTTGTGGCTGTTGATTATGTGTCTAAATGGGTTGAGGCTGTCGCTCTTCCCATGAATGACTCAAGAGTGGTGATTAAATTCATCAAGAAGCACATTTTCACGCGTTTGGTACTCCAAGGGCAATCATAAGTGATGGAGGTAAGCACTTCATTAACCATCTTGTGAAGAATCTTCTGGCTAAGTATGGTATACGGCATAAAGTAGCTACAGCTTATCACCCTCAAACTAGTGGTCAAGTGGAAGTTTCGAATCGTGAGGTCAAGCAAATGCTGCAGAAAACAGTGAATGCACAGCACAAAGATTGGTCTGAGAAGCTTGATGATGCATTATGGGCATATCGGACTGCATACAAAACACCTATAGGGACTTCTCCCTATCACTTGGTGTTCGGCAAAGCATGTCATCTTCCGGCAGAGCTAGAGCACCAAGCATATTGGGCTATAAAGAAGTTGAATCTTGATCCTGAGCTAGCCGGTAGAAGGAGAATTGGTCAATTGCATGAACTTGAAGAGTGTAGGCTCCATGCTTATGAGAATGCAAAAATTTACAAAGAGAAGACCAAGAGATGACATGATAAGCACATAATCCCTCGCACTTTTGCTCCGGGGCAAAAGGTATTACTTTTTAACTCTAGACTTCGGTTGTTCCCCGGAAAACTAAGATCTAAATGGAGTGGACCCTTTGAAGTGGTGAGGATGACTCAACATGGCGCGGTAGAGCTTAGAGAAAAAACTGGCCCCTCGTTCTTGGTGAATGGGCAAAGGGTCAAACATTATTTTGGAGAGGATACGGATCGAGATCGTGAAGCTCTTGAGCTAAATGATGAATGATCCAAGCTGTGTCGTGCCGCGACGTTAAATTAGGCGCTTATTGGGAGGCAACCCAATTGGTAGTGTAGCTTCTTATTATTATTTTTTTGTAGTGTCATTTTTTTTCTTCTTTTCTTTTGGTCTTGTTTTTGCAGATTAGGGGAAGTCTGAGTACCCAAGAATTTTGAGCTAAGGAGCACGTTTGAGCTTAAGCGTGGGGTGACGACCCTTGATGAAAATTAAGAGAACATGCTACTAGCTAGGCCTAGAGGCCTCAGGGAGTTTTCCTAACCCTTGTTTTAAATTTTATTTGATGCTTTGGGGACATAGCATATTTTTATGTGTGGGGTGGAGGAATGAATTCCTAATTTTTACTGCTTTATCGAGTCTTTTTGTATTTTTAGGTGGGTTCCTCGGCTTTTGTTTTCGGTACTTTTCCTGAGGATAGTCCCTTTGAACCGATAGGGAGTAAAGTTTTTACTTTTTATTTTATTTTTTTAGAGAAAAGAAAAGACCCTTTTGAGTTGTGTGATACTTGCTATTTAGGCCTAATTTTGAGTAATACTTTCTTGTGAATGCTTGATTGCTATTGAAATTACAGACTCTTTGACACCAAGGTTCATGGTCATGACTTTGTTTATAGCTTATTTTATTTTGTAGTTTGTTATGATTCTGTCTCTCTTAGAAGTGGAATTGATCCATCTTGATTGATACTTGTGCCATGTGTGGTGAGAATTTGTTTATTCCATGTTTTGCATCTTAGTCTAGAACTTGCCCTGCATGTTATTGAAGCGAAATAAAAAGTGTTGCTCAGATTAGGAGATGATAATAGGCTTTCTTTGATTTGTCTTGTAAATTTTAGCCTTTTCAGATATTATATCACTAGTTCGCCCTTTTGCGCCTGTAGCCTTTTGTTGGTAGCCATATTTTGCCCTTAACTATTTTGTTGAATCCCTAGTTTTTGCACCTTGCTTTCTTGAGCACTGTAGCATAGACTGATTATAATTGCTATATCTGGAAAAAGAAAAGGGGTGGTTGAATGAAAAAGAAATCAATGATGGTTACAAAGTGATGAAAAAAGCCCTCTTCGAAAGAATGTGACAATGAAAAAAAAAAAATCTTGAGAAAAAAAATATATTATTGTGAAAGAAAAAAAATGATTGAAGCATTCTTGAGATGATGAGAATTACTTGTGAAATAATTGTTGAAGAGAGGGTTGAAAATAAAGAGAAGAAAATAATGGGTGATGAAGTCTAAAAATACAAAGTGCTTAGGGAAGCGTAAGTCACTATTATATAGTTTTCCTACCCGTCCCCTAGCCTACATTACAACCCTTAAAAAGTCCTATTTGATTCTATTCGAGCATGCTTAATTAGTGGAGATGTACATAATGGGCAAGCATATGGTTCTTTGAGCATACATGTGAATTTTATTTGTGAGTGTGAGATTTGATCTTTAATGTGAAGTCCTTAATTTATATTCAATCTTTTGAATTGAGTGTGTGGACTATTTCTTCTTGTGAGGGCACTTGTTTCATGATAGATAGGTGATGTTATTAACTTTCTTTGATGAGAGTAGGTGAGCAAGCTTAAATTTGATGAGTTCAGAGTCTTTCCTTGAGGTTAGGAGGTTAGAGGTTTGTTGTTTATTTGGATGTCTTGCATAATGAGCTGGAATTGTACTTGATGTTTTCAAATTTCAATATGGCCTAATTGTTTGTCTCAACCAAAGTAATGGCTTCCTAGTATGATTTTTGAGATGAGCTTTAATGTTTGCTCGAGGACGAACAAAAGTTTAAGTGTGGGGTGTTGATCTGAGGCCAAAAATATATTTTCTTATCATTAATTGCCTCATATTTATTATTTATATTTGTCCTTTTTTAGCATGGATTTTATGGATTGTGCTAAATAATGTATTTTATTTGTAGGATTAAATTGGTACAAAGTTGAAGAAGTTTGGAGCTAAAATAAATTAATTATGAAAGATTGAAGAAGGAAAATCAAGCAGGCAGCTTAATGGATTAAATTGAATATTATATTAATATTTATATATAAGGAAAGGCTGTCCGGCGGGACATAGGAATCCAATTCCTTTTGGTTTTGGATTCCTACTTTGTTTTGGACTCAATTATTTTATTCAGGGTTTTCTACATCTATAAATAATCCATAGAAATAATTATTTAGGGGAGCTACTTTTTGGTGATCAAGAGCAAGGAATTATAATTCATCTTTGGGTTTAATTCTCTATTTCTTCTTTAGGTTTGAATTTTATGAAACTTATTATTTTTGAGTTTATGAATATTATGTGTGGCTAAACGCCCTTGTTCTGGGGCTGTAGCTACGGGTTATTGTTGAACATCGAATTGCTTTGAATTGATTATTGGTTATCATATACATTACTTTTACATTCTTGTTTTAGTATTTCATGCTAGGCCACCATAGAAATAAATCTATTGTCTATTCTTGGACTCGAGAGATGAAGAGGTAGATAGACCAGAGAATGTAAAGAGCTTGTTCTAACTTTGATTAGATTCGTGTTTAGGAGTGACGCCCGGACGAACACCTAGCTTGGTTACGAAACAGGATGAAATATAAATGCTCGCCAATTAGGACTGCCTATCCCTGCTCAACGATGTAGTTAGACAGCTAGTTGGAGTAGGCGATTAGAGGTCGAGAGATCATGATCATAATATTAACCCTGTAAATCAGTAATGTGATAACTAAAATTGATTCTTTGCATGAGATGTGATACATGAAACCCAAAGCATGCTGCAGCCCTGGAATTGTCCCTTAATTGATTAAAACACCAAAATTATAGTTATCCTTGTCAGTTAGTTTATTATTTAAATTGTTCTTAGTAATAGTAGTAATCAAAACCATATCGTTAATACATTCTTTAAATTATAGATTTAATTGAATTGATATACATTGATCATAAGTCCCTTGGGTACGACAACCCGGTTCTTAAAGAGTCATTTATTACTTCTGCGACCACGTACACTTGCGTGTGCATTTGGGAGCAACAATCCTTAACTTCTAGCTTACGTGGATCCACTAGCTAATAAAAGGTCTATTCAAGACATCCTATGAGGGCACATAGGTGTGGGAAAAGGAGATTGCTACTAGAAACCCGGCCTCCACTACGGGAGAGCTTCCATCTCCATATCCTCTCGGTGCTAAACATATTTCCCATGGAATAGTCCTTGATCTTATTATTAATCCATGGAAAGGTACATCAAGGAATACCAATCCAAGCTAAATCATGTGTATAGACGTTTCATATTCCATGGACCTTGTCCACGCTTACGTCATTAGAATAGCTCCTTAAGAACATGGGTAATCGCCTCTTGTTCTTTAAATTATTTTTGTGAGCATTACGTGAGAAACCCTTTCACCACTCAACACAATATCATCATGTCATAACTTTGGTACTTCACTCTCAAAGCACCCTTAATTCATTATTAAATTCATATGAGATATGCATAAGTTCATAAGCTTCATCTTTACATAGTTCATCATGCTCACCATTCATGAATCATAGAGTTTATATGGGTTATTAAAAGTTCAACTTAAATCATGCAATTCAATGCAAACTCATGCTTAGAAGACCATAATCAAGGCAATTTAACCATATTTGAAGGAACCCACATAATAGAGGAAAATCATACTTTTGATTTGAATATGCTAAATTCCATAAAAGCATCCTTAGATCATTCATAATTCGTAAGCCATGCATGGATTCATAAAGATTTCATAAAATTACTCAATTCATACCTCAACCCACCAATCAAAGCATAGATTAGGAAATTGGGGAGAAATAGCATGGGTTCATGGGGATTAATTCAATCTTTACATCTAATCATATAATTCACGCTGATTCGTGCACTAAATTACTTTATCACGCTAGATCGTGCACTAGGAATCATAAAATCAACAATTGAAATCATAATTGAAGAACCCAAAGAATTGATCAAAAACCCTAATTCAATTGGGGAAATTGAACCTTGAAAACCTTGAAGAAAGTTGAGGACCCATTGGAGGAAAGGGCTCCAAATGGTGAACACTATCATAACTCAACAAAGCCCACAAGAAATTGATGAAAATTGATGGTCTTCAATGGAGGATCTTAGTCTTCTTCTTCCTTGAAGCTTGAGAGAATTTTCTTAGAGAGAGAAATATTTGAGAGAGGAGAAATTTGGGAATGAGTTAGAATGAGTGAAATTAGGCTTAGAAAATATATATAGGGTCTGGGTTAAGGGTATAACCTATTAAGATTAATAGTTAAACATTTAGGGAAAAGACCAAAAAGTTCTTAAATAATAACTGTCGGGGTCCATCTACGGTCAGGACCTGCGGTCCGTACATCAATCGACGAACCGTCCTGTCCTTCTGTCAATTGACTCAGGGACTTCATTTGGGGCTGAAAATTTGGCTAAGTCTGGAAGGGATCTACGGAACCCATCTACGGACCGTCAACTGGATGACGACCCGTCCTGTTGCTTCGTAGGTCGAGGTTCAGAAACTTGGAAATCCTGAAAGTCCATAGTGACAACGACGGTTCTCACCTACGGCCCGTCATTCTACCTACGGCCCGTACGTGACCTCCGTAGTCACTGGCACCAGGTTGAAAAAACTGCATTTTCATTTCTTGGAAAGCTTGGGGTATTACAGTCATGTCTAGGGGGTACTTTAGGCCGTGACACTTTCTTCATGTAAAAACGAAACATTTGGGAAATACTTAGTTCCCTTATACTCTTGCTCAAATCTTGGTTAAAACAATTTCTCAAACTTCTCTTTACATTCTCAAAAACTCAGTTTAAAACAAAAATGTTGACTTTAAAAGATTCTCAAAATAGGGTTCATGCTAAAATATAGACACAAACAACTCATTTCAAGGATCTCAATAACAATATAGAAAAACTCAATACTCAGAACTCAACAATACTACTCATCTCAAGAATACTCAATTAATAAGGTTCATGCTGAAATATAGACATGAACGAATCAAGAATCTCAATGCATAACATATAGCAATTCAATAATTAAGAATAGAATTTCAAAAAGAATCAGGAACTCAAGAACTCAGAACTCAACATTAACTCATCTCAAGAATACTCAATTCTAAGGATAGAACCCTAGATTACTCTTTTACTGATTTGAAAGTAGATGTAGGGCGAGAGGAGGAACTAGTCCAACACTATGATAGCCTTACATATCTTGAAGAACAAAGTTCTTGAAGAATTTTGAAGAAGAACTTGATTGGAAGATTTGAAACCCTAGCTTGAAGAAGGACGATCAAGAAAACCTTTCTTGAGATTCTTGAATTAGTTTCTTGAAAACTCTATCACCAAGAAATATGATTTTCATTAATGATTCATAATTGTACGAAGGAATTTGAGTTGGAAAGAATAAAATTCTTGGAGAAGGACTTACCTTGAAGAAGAATCTTGAAAAAGATTGAATGAATCTTGAATGGAAGTCCTATACTTTGATTTTTCCTTAGGGTTTTGCCTTGGGGTTTGAGATAAAAGAGAAAGGAAAATTAAGAGATGAAAATCTGATTGTTTTGGGACTTTTATTAGTCAAGAATTTCATTTAGGATTTTCTTAGAGGTAAAAAGACAAAAACGACCTTTTTTAATATTTTCCCGTCGGCTAAATGGTCACAGCACTGTATCATGTTACTAAAATGATCATAATTATTTACTCGAAACTCAAATTGACGCAAAATTACTGGCGTTGGAAAGAAGATGCAAATACCTTTAATTTGATAGGTAATGGGTCACGTAGCTCTTTTTATTCTTAGAGATATGGTCATTTGAAGTTGATCTACGTAGAATCTTACCTCAAAACTTAATCAGTATGGAAACTTTCAACTCAACTTTGTGCTAGGAGATTCTAGTGACCTTAATTCATATCCAAATTCATTCTCACACTAAAGAATTGACCTTAACACGTATGCACAATTTAAAAATCACTCCATATGACCTTACATGTAAATGAAGAATAGCTCGGGTCTTTACTTAGAATTCTTTTGGGGTGTTACAGTATTCATCTGCCATTGCCCTTTTCCAGTTTTGATTTTTATTGGCCTCAGAAAATGAATTGGGTTCAGGAGGAACAGAAGGTTGAGAAGAAATATGAGATACGTTAGAAAATAAAGAAGGAAGAATTTTGGTTTGAGCTTTCCAGATTGTGCTAGGGTGATCATGGGATGTACTTTAGAATCAAGAGACGAAACGTTTTGTGTTTGAGATACAGAGGGAACTGCCTGTGGATAGAGTTCTTGTAAATTAGGAGAAGTAGTTACTGAAGATAGAGAAGATTGAGTCCTAGATAGAGAAGGACTAAAAGCTGGCAGCGGTGAAGATGTTACATTAGGATAAGTACTAGATAGACGTATTGGAATAGGTGATAATGACGAGGAATGTTTCGGCATGGGACTAAAGTGTTCCAGATTATGAGAAGTATGCAAATTGAAAACTCTATTTGGAGATAAAGTAGGAGAAATATTTGGAGACGTGAGAGAAGGAAAAGATAGTGATGACGGACTTTTAAAGGAAGAGAAGGAAGTGTTTGGAGATATACACTTAGAAATTAAGGAAGTATATGGAAAAGAGTCCTCTTGAAAAATAACATGACTGGAAAGAAAAACTTTATTTTCTAAAGGATCAAAGCACCTAAAACCTTTATAATTTGAAGGATAACCAAGAAAAATACAATGTTTAGATCGAGGACTCAACTTATGTGGTACGTAATCACGAAGATTAGGGAAACAAGAATAACCAAATACACGTAAATGATGGTACGAGGGTAGTTTACCAAAAAGAAGTTCATAAGGAGTTTTAAATTTGAGCTTGGAAGAAGGTAGAATATTTAAGAGATGGACAGCAGTATTAAGGGATTCAACCCAAAATTGAGATGGAAGAAAAGATTGAAAAAGTAAAGATCGAAACATATTTAGTATAGTGTGATGCATTCGTTCGGTTTTACCATTTTGCTGGTGAGTATGTGGACATGAAATGAGAAGACAAACATCATTTGAATTTAAAAACTCACGAAAAGAAGCAAGTTTGACGTATTCGGCAACTCCATCACATTGTAGTGATTTAATTTTGACCAAAAATTGAGTCAAGACATAAGAGTAAATGTTTTTTAACATAAGGAATGCTTCTGATTTGAATCGAATTGGAAACACCCATGTAAATTTAGTAAAATCATCATGAAATAAAATATAGTAACGAAAACCAGTAAAAGAGGAAATTGGGGAGGTCCAAATATCACTGTGAATCAATTCAAATGAAGACGTAAAAGAAGATATAGATTCCTTAAATGGCAGTTTTGTGTGCTTGCCAAGTTGACAGACTTACAAAGAAAATTTAAACGCTTCACAAAAGAACATTGCAAATTATTATTTCTAACTAGACTAGAAAGAACACCTATACTAGGGTGGCCTAGACGACGATGCCAGAGAGTTGGAGAAGCATGGGAAGCAGCAAAAGCATGATGAGCAGCAACCGCAGGAGTTGATGGAGAGAAAGAGTAAACGGGACCCAAACTATTGCACCTGAGAAGAATTCTCTTCGTCTTGAAGTCCTAAATTGAAAAACCAAAAGCATCAAAGTCAATTGAACATTTATTATCAGAAGTAAATTTACGAACACTTAATAAATTGCAAGAAAGAGTTGGAACAACTAAAACATTTTTAGAGAGAAAGTGGAAGAATGAGTAGAGAACGTATTATTACCAGTATAGGAGATGGGGAATTGATTACCATTACCTACCATAACACGATCATTACCATTATAAGGCTGAGTAGAAGAGAGATATGAAGGATAGGTGTCATGTGCAAAGAGGCTCCAGTGTCAACATACCAAGGAGTATAACTTGTCGGAGTATATGAATGTGCAGAGGAGAAAGATTGAAGATCAAAAAAGAGTGCTTTAGAACTAAGAGATGGACAATCTCTTGCAGTATGAGTAGGTTGAAAACATAATTGGCATTGATAAGGAGAAGGAAATACTGGATACCTAGGATAGAATGGAGAAGTACTAGTGTGCGAAGCTGGACCTAGAATGGAATAAGCGTTTGGACGTGGAGCAAATTGGAGAGGAGCAGTGGAATAGTTTCTATGGTAGTCGTCGTTGTTGTTGTTGTTGCGGCCTCTACCACGACCACCATTGGCATATCGACCACCGTTAGAATTTCTTCCACGTTCACGTCCTTGAGAAGATGAATTATGTTTAGCTAGTAAAGCAGTAGAAGAATGTGATGCGGTAGAGGAAAGACCATTTAATTGAGTCTCATGAAGAAATAAAAGAGATTTGGTCTCAAGAAAAGTAGAAAGTGGAATTCTGGTGGAGATTGAAGTGCTAACAGAGAGATATTCGGAAGGTAGGCCAGAAAGAACTTGGAGAACAAGATCTGAATCAGAGATAGGATTACCAATTGATATCAAGGCATTGGCAATGGATTTGAGGCGGTGCACATAATCAGAGATAGAAAGGGAACCTTTCTTAAGGTTATGAAGTTGAACCTTAAATTGGAGAGTTCGGGAACTAGCATGATCATGGAAAAGACGTTCAATCTGTAACCACGCCCCGCAAGCAGTAAGACTTTTGTTAGGATGAATAATAGCCTGAAGTATCTCTTGAGAGATTGTGGCTTTATCAATATAAGCTAACCAAATCTTTCTATCTGTTATAGTGACATATATATTTTGTTAGAGATATATAAGCTCATCAAATCTAGACTATCGCCACGTTACTTATTCACAATTAAGGTGTGTGGTGGGATGGTTGGGATTCTTTTAGTGTGAATAAGACGTTTTGGGTTGAAGTCATGAGAATGAAAAACTTTTTGGTAGCGAGTGTTTTACCCCCTTTTGTGCAACAGAAGTAAACCAAAGAACATAAATTGAAGGAAAGCTTAAACAATAATAGCCTCAAGGAGCCTTTATTGTTAAAATACCCTTAGGGATAGTGTTATACATGCCTCAAGATTGCAGGAAAATGTCTTTTAAAATAAATAATTCTTGCTTATTTTCTAGTGTTTGGTAAGTGAGCTAAAATATTATCCTATCATCCCTCACGTGCGAGCCTGATTGTTTTTCATGAGCCAAGCACATGGAAATTCTTTTTTTGAAATGGGCAGCGGGGAGATTCAATCTCAAGACCTTTGTCTGCTCTAATACCATATTGAAGTATGTGACCATCTCATCTAAAACCTTAAGTTGTTAGAGAGAGCACACTTTTATTATTTAACTGTATTCTCAACTATTTTGACCAACCAAAAAATGTTTTCCTCTCCTCCATACCAAACACACTTGAAGTAATAACATTTATCATACCATTGGACACCCAAAAACAACATAGAATCATTGCTCAGTTAATTGGCACAACAGTTGGTTAACAGATTTTATCTATTAGAATAGAAAATAGAGCAACTCAATCAGTATAAGCTTAATAATATCAAAAGGAATGAAACTAACATATCTTGACTTGCTTCTACAAATGAGTAGTACGTCATGCAAGAAAGGGAAGTGAAATCTATTAGAATAGAAAATAGTGCAACTCGGTCAGTATAAGAGTAAAACGAGGTGACTTTGCCTTTCCAACTTCGTATAAAGTAGAAGGGTAAGCCACCGGCACCAGAAAAGTTGGGTTAATAACTACACAGACATACCTACCACAGGTAAATCAATGTTCTTAGCTGATCAGATCATTTTACGCCAAACTCCTTATTATGGCTACGTATTTAAGCACGTGTTCGTGTCAAACTTAAACTAGCACTTCTCTTCATCTGATTGAGGACATGCTGCAGGCCCTGGGGCAGCTTCAACATCAACGAAGAACTCCTCAACTAAAACAAAGCCAAACCAAAGCATAAGAATGATTATTTCATACTCTAAGAAAAGCATAAAAAGTTTAGCTAGAGTCATGTCATCTTTTAACTATGGGATATGTTCCTGCCCAAACAACTTATTCATGATGCTCAGAGGGGTAAATTTTCTAGACATGCCATGCTTCCGGTGATAACAATATTTTCTCATAATAAACGTCCATACCCTCGTTGAACGTGTAAGTTCAATATGCAAATGCAAAAACTAATTATTATTTTTAAGGTCATGGAGCAAAATCATGTATCAGTATTTAAATGTTCATGACTAAACCATGTCACACAAGGCATGAAAGCAAAACTGCATTCACAAGGATCAGAGCCAGATTCCTTATAAGATTTCAAAGTAAAGAAAAAGGAATATCGACTATAAGAAGACTTGAGCAGTCAAATCTATCTAAATAATTTCAGAAAAAGCACATAGATGTAGAGATACTAAAAGCTTATGCTTTTTCTAAGCTCTCAATCTGTTTATGATTCAAAGCATAAGACTACATGGGCAAGAAAGTAGTAGTTCTCACCTATATCTTCTTGCTCTGGAGAATCAAGCAGAATGTCTGAATCGGAGGGCAAAAATGGGGAACCAGGATAGTTTCCTAGAGATCCTAAATCTGCAATTATTATTGGAGCAAAAATTACCATTAATCAGACCAAGGAGGGAAGAAAAAAGATGGGGCAATCATGCATATATGAGAACTAAAAAATGCTAAGGGCAGGAAAGAAATCCTCAAGTTCAGAACTTTATGCAGCCAACACAATCATCAAAGAAGTTCAAAGAGCAATGCTTAAAACCAGCAAAAAGAAACAATATTCTTTAGATACAGAGATCTCTCAACATTGAATTAAGCCCGGTTGGGTGGGGACAACCTCTTTGAAAATGATGTCCAATTATGCTTTTCAGGAGTCGTGTTATTAATAAAGTTTTTGAATTATGAATGAGGAAAATTACCTCCCAAGTTTGACAAGTCTGCTGTTAGATCCGAAAGACTGAAATCCCAAGGAATCTGATCCAAGGATCTCAGCAAATCTCTAGAATTACCAACCCCGTTATCTGGCGGGAGTTGCAATCCTACGGAACTTGCTACATCAGATGGGAATGAAGAGTCAAGCGCTGATGTGTCAATTCCCATCTCCGAAGCAGTGAAGGGGAAGTGGCCACTGGAAGCTACTGATGCAGGGCTTACAGGCATATCAGACATGGCATTGCTAGGTGGGACAGCTGGGGCTACATCCGATGCACTCGTTTCTACCACCATACTGTTAACAAAAAGGAAAACGTTAAGTGACATTTGCCATACCATTTCTTTTAAAAATTTACTATAGAAATAGCTTTTCATCATTTTAAGCCCATAAACATATTTGACCTTGTATATATAGTGTAATTTTTCAACGAATGGGGTTTAGATGAACCCCTTGAGGCACCCTAGCACCACCCCTATGGGCAAAAACAAAAGAAAAACACGAGGGATTGAGCGGAAAAGTAATCTCTTTCACCAACCTCACTGAAGGATAATCCCATTGAACCTTCAGTCCTACTTAAACAACGAGAAGCGGCTAGAGTTCTCGCCAAATTCTATGAAGCATGAAATATATGTACTTGTAACAGAGTAAAGTCAAATTCAAGATCTTTTGGTACATGCAAGTAAAAGAGGGTGAGTAAATAAGAAAAAACATGAACCATAATAGGGAACACATGTCGAATGGGGAAGTGTTTATAGATTTTTAGAGTTCTCGTCTCACACTTCAAAGTTTAAAAGGGAGTTTAAAGCCTATAAAAAAATGGATTCTCACTCATTTCCAGAATTCATTTGCATTGGATGATAGTTGCTTGGTGCAGGAACACCATTAACCACATGGCAACTGGACATGCCCATCGGATCAAAGTGAGGTTGACCCGCCGCTGGATGCGGAGGTTGTTGTAGGACGGGGTATCCCATGGGTAAGTTGTTGACTGCACTGAAAACAAGAGGCAATCAACAATAATGAAAATAAAGCAAACAAGAATATTGTTAGATAACACTAAGTTCGTGCTCCAGAAAGGAAGAAGGATGAAAGGGAAGGAGTACAATAACTTCTATTGTATTAACTCGTTATGCTTCCTCTCATGGAATGCCCCCATTTGGTTCTCCAAGAAAGCAGATTTAATCCAAATTAAGTCATAAAAGCGAATGACACAAACTAAATAGGGAACTCAACTGAAGGCCTCTAACATGTACAGCCAACAAAATTAGTTTTTTTCATGATATACAGTTGGACAATGTTAAAATGAAGCTCCTTCAAGAAATAGTTTCATCTTCCCAGAAACACAAGTATGACTTTTGTAGATTAATACAGTTAAAGGTTATAAAAGAGAATAAAAAAGCACATGCCATAGCTGAAAGCAGAACCTACACTCCCGAGGGAAAGGGGTGATGATCCCGATCCTTTTCAGAATATGAAACGGTGGAAAGACGAAGACAAAAAAGGACTATGAAATTGAAATGATAGTAACGATAAATAAAATTACCTGGCATGGTATTTATCCCATTCTGCATCGGAGTCAATGGAACCTTCGGAGGCACAGGATATTTCATCAGATGATATTGGTGCTCAAGCAAATGATTGAACAAGATGATTTGTTTCTTCAGTTTAAGCCTAATGTAGTAGGCCCGAAAGAAATCTGCATTTTCCTCTTCCAATTTTTGCCAAACTGTATTCAGTATGAAAAGGTTTAAGAGACTGAGAACTGACAGACAAAGTAATGATAAATATGAGAAATCATATTTCAATGAAGCAGCAAATGCATAAACCACTACAATCACCAACAATTTCATTTTTGATATACATACCAAGAGCTGTAAATCCGGGATCTATCCTTGCACGATTAAGAAGTGTTTTAACCACTTCATCCTTATTCATATACAATTGTAAGCAACGTTCAATCAAGTTTTGGACCTACATCACCATTTGTGTCATAATAAAGTTTGAAGAACAAGGTGTGACAGAGAACGGAAACTTCCCCTACACACACACTTGTATAAAAGTATGAGTCTGAAAAAAGAACCATCTTACTAGCTCAATATCTTCACGGGAAACTTTCCGGTTGTCATTTCCTGATGCAGAAACTGAACCTGAATCTGCTACAGGTGTATCCGTTGTATTGTTCTGCTGGTCACTTTGGGCCTCATGAGAAGCCTGAGTTGAAGATTGTTTCTCAGTTGTGTTTTGTAGATCCTGAAGTTATTACAATGAACAGTTTCAGAAAAAAAAAAGTTCCATATCTGAACAACAAGTTACAACTTATAAAAAGAATTCCATAGAGAAAATGATAATCTAAACATATCAGGTTTCAGAGTTTTAGTCATATATATACATTATTTGCTGGCTCAATAAGAAGAGAACGTTGATAAATAGTTAACTATTACAGGATAAAGAGGAACAATGTAATTACAGAATGGAGATTACTCAGCTTTGTACCTTACCACAAGTGTAAGCAGCGAGTTAATTGAGTCATAACTTGCACTGAGAAACTTTTCGAAAAAACTAAAGAAAACTAGATAGCATAGCCAAAAAAGTGAAATTTGCATAAATCAAACTATAGAAAGACATGAAGAATCTGAACACATCAAAAGGAAACCTAATAAGATAATAAAATATAAACACAAGTACCTGTGTGGTCTTCATTTTAGCTAACTGCAAGCACATTAACTATCTCCCTGAAGCTCCAATACGCCATGGCTATAACTTGTATTACTACTTTTGAGATTTCTTAACAAAGGAGAAAAAAATCACCTGAGAATAAAATGGAAGAAAGACTTTAAAAGAATTATAAGTCCACAAACTGTGCAAAATAAGAAGATCAAACTTCATCATAAAATTTTAGGATAAAAAAAGCAAACATCATTTTTTAGTGCAAGGCACTCATATCTCTTTGGACCATGTAGTGAGATGAAATTGAAACAATATCTTTCCACTTCTGAGGAGCATAGCTGATCTACTCTAATTAATGAACTCCATTTTTTGATAAAGTCAAGATTTTTGCACCGAATATCACACCAAGATAGTGTCATCAGGTTTCCAAGGATCCACCGACCCATCTATGCAAAAAAGAAGGTTCCCTTTTCACCAAAAAAACCAATGAAACAAAAAATCTGGTTTGATTTTCTGTCATTTACACCCAAATTGGCCAAACCGCGCAAGAGGAGCTGCTCGTCTTCCATCTCTCCTCTTCCTAGCATCCATATTTTCCACGTACCAGCTTATCAAATAATTTTCCATTGTTTGAGATGCTCATATTTAAGATAATTCTATTACAAGGTAGTAATGTAGTTTATTTTTAGAGGAAGTTAACTGTATTACAAAAGCAGCATTAAGGAAGTGCTGAAGTAATTGCAGGTTGAGCAAAAACGGAAAATCGAATCCCTTTCTTATCTAATAGGGATTCTAAGAGGCTAAGAACTGATTCTGCATCATTTACAAACTCTTCCTTACACCAATAAGAGGACAAACGTATACAACTATACTCGATTTGTCTGACTGTATTTGCCTTATCTTCAATACATCTAGTGTTTCTTTCTCTACTCACTGTCCACCATATGCATGTTGAGATAGTCTTCCACTACTGTGCTTTCTTGTTCCTCTTCTGCCGCTGTTCCAACAACTAGCAGTTGTGAGGTGTTACTTGGCATAACACACTTTGCAATGAATGAACAAATGGTTTATGACTGGTTTCTACAGACTTCCCACATAGTTGACATCTGCTACATAGAAAGATGCCCGTTTTTGAAGGTTTTCATGAGTCAGGCAAGCATATTGGCTACAACCAAGAGAAACAGGTCACTTTATACAAAGTTCTACGTCCACATCCTTCCCATTCTAGCACATGTAACATCAACTTACTATAAACATCTCCTCTTCCTCACAAGATCATGGTGTCACATGGGAGCTTGAATTGATATCAGAAGTCAGATCAATGAATGTGATGGAAGGAACATTGTGAAAAGGAGAGGATTCATGGTAGAATATCCACTATTTTGTGGTGACTCAGATCATTAGCAACCCAAGCGTGCTAGAGTTGAGAAATGCTTTGTCAGCACTAAAATGTTATTGATCTTGTATACAAGAACTAAAGCATTATTTCGATAGATGCCCACAACTGAAAAGTGGATCTTTCATTAAGATGAAGTTCAAAATTTCTTCCCATCGGGGGGAAATGCTAAGGAAATCAATTATCTATAAAAGAAGGTGCATAAGCATGAGGAACAATTTCAAAGTGCATGATAATTTCTTCAATCTGTTATTCAACATAGTAGAGTTGGATGAGTATACTTGATAACTTTACAACCTGTCTATCCAGATGCTCTACGTGATTTATGACTAATTTTTCTCCTATTAATGAAGTCCTAAACTAATTTCTCAACATGAGATGAGATTAGCATGGATTACCGAATGCCAAACCAAAGATAATTTTCAGCTTCCATGTGCATTTCTCTAAAGGTCCCCATTGTCTTTACTTACAAGTTACATACTGCCACAAATCTACAAGAATAAGCAGCAGCCAGTGGATACAGATATGAGACCTCTCGGGCCCTGTAAGGCAATCAATTGCTGTGTACTTGGACTACAGAAGGAACTAAACTGCTGAATGAAAAGGATCTAATTGAAAGAAGACTACCAAGAGATTGGCTTATTTGAACGAGCAGAACGCTTACCAACAACAACATACCCAGTGTAGTCCCACAAAGTGAGGTCTGGATAAGGTACAGTGTACGCAGACCTTACCCCACAAACTTTAGCATCTGCAATACCATTAAACAAAGAACCATGATAACAAAGAAGCCCTTTTTATTTTTTACTAGTATACCATAACAAAGAAGTCTCGAAAAGCTCCAACAAGATTGACTTGCAAAAATGATCAAACTATCCACAAGATTAAGTCTTTATTACAAAAACCATTACTTTGACAGAAAAATCACAAAAATATGTACTATGCTGAACAGCATAAAATACCCTTGCTGCAATATCCACATAAGAAATCAAGATAACCATCCTCATTTCAGAGAAGAAATCAGCATAAGTTATGAACTAGGAAAGATCAGATATCTACATTGCAAGAGCCTAATGTATCACAATATATAGAAGCAGAAATCTAAAAGATCTCCAGCTAAGTTGTACACAGATTACTACAGCAATCAAGATTTTAGTACTAAAATACTCTCTATGATTATCACCAAGTTCAAAAAATACAAGAACCCCATCTGACAAATCTCCACACTAAGCTCTAACCAGTGTAAAAGAAACACCAAAGATTGCATTTTTAACTAAAATTAACCCAATTCTTGAAATAAAAAACCAAAAAAAATGCAAATAAGAAAATACCCAAAAAAACAAAAACAGCCAAAAAAATCAAGTTTTTTGTATAAAAGAGAAAAACAGCTAAAGAGAACAAGACAAACCTGCAGTTCCCAGTTGCAAACAAGATGCAAATTTGAGCTTTCCACCAAACTAAAATGACCAAAAAAAAAAAAGAGAATCCTTGAAGTTGGAATACAGTACTTTAATTAGGAAAATTAAAAGAAATTAAAGTTGGAAATTTTGTCATATTAAAGAAGAAGAAGAAGCAGAAGAGGAGAAGATTGGGTCAAAGAAAAAAATGGTGTTTTTTTTTTTCTATTCTTTTCTTTTTTTTGTTGGATGATTATTGGTCCTTTTCTGTTCAGTAAGGTGTTGCTGTTACTGTAGCTGGCAAATAAAATAATGAGAAATTGGAAACTGCATATTACCGCCAAACCATAGTTTAACATAACTAATTATTTGAACTATTATATTTTATTCTAATCATCCATGGGTGTGGACGTGTGGTGGGATGGTAGAAATCTATGTATCCCTAACTAAAGGTGAAACGGAAATACGATAATGTTAGTAGTTTAGTTGATTGACTATCTGTATTAGTAATGGCTTAATTCTCATACACCCTTCATTTAGCATAAAATGGATATACTCCTTATTTTAAAAAATTGGTGTATATATATTTTCATTGTGTAATAAATATTGCATATATATCTTTGGCGTCTAATAAATGATGCAATCGTTATCATTTTCATTAACAAATATATATTTACTAAATGAAAGAAATAAAAAAAATTCTAAAAATAGTTTTAAATTTTTAAAAATGTTACATTGCTTTAAAAATTACCTCACCCATTATTTTTACTCCCCCAAACGCGACCCAATTAAATAAAACTCATTTCCTCTTTTATTTAAATATGACCCAACCCTATTTTATGACGGTGCATAATAGGGATATTGGATTTTTTTTTTCTTCATTTGGGTTGGGTCTAGAGGAGTTAAAAAATGAGTGAGATAATTTTTAAAGTCACGTGATCTATTTAGAATTAAATATTTTTTCAATTCAATAAATATAGATTTGTTATTGAAAAGAATTGGCATAACACATAAATTGGACCATAAACTTGGATTCAAATTTTAAGTTTGCCCTCAAACTTTCAAAGTGCACAAACAGGCACTTTAACTATCCCACTTTTAAATAAATAAACACTCGAGCCTGACCTGGCAAAACACGTTATGTTCACTTATTCTGCGCGCGTCAGGAGTACATTTCGAGGCCCACAACGATAAAAAAACGCTGAAATGACAATTATACCCTTAATGAATCTCTTTTATGTATATCTTTATATTTTTAAATCAAAATCTCATCTTTTCCTCTTCTTTCAAACCAAGATTTTTTCCTTTCTTTAGCTGAAACTCCGCTCATTTTTAGAGCAAATGGCTTCTAAATTTTTTTTTTGTCATTGTGGAAAAAAAGCTATAATGAAGATTTCTTGGTCGACAAACAATCCTTATCTATGCTAAATACAATGCTTCCCAATTTCGACACTTACTGACATTTATAAAAGCGACCTCCATGGTGGAAAATAGCTATAATATGACCCATATGACTAAAACTATAAGAAAAGAACAAATTTACACTCATAGTGCCAAAAAGATTCTACCTTATATTAAAAATAAACTTTGAAAATGGCAAAATTAAATATACCTGGACTAAATTGAGGAAGATGAACAGATGTTTATGAACTTTCATCACAAAGATGAACGATTTTTCTTTTGATTCACCAAATTCATCAGATTTTGATTGTAAATCCCTATCTAGGGTTTCGACATTTTGAGAGACAATCGGGTGAAAGGCAGGTGAAATGAAGTTTTTAACCCTTTACTCTTGTATATTATTAATTTAGTTTTTTTTTAATCTTAAAATTGACGTGTAAAATATTTAATTAGTTGGCAGCCACTGAGTGGCTTACTAATCCACGTGGGAGCGTTTGTATTTCACGCTCTTTGGCTGCAATAATCGAGTGTTTATTTATTTAAAAGTGGGATAGTTAAAGTGCTTGTTTGTGCACTTTGAAAGTTTGAGTGCAAACATAAAATTTGAAGCCAAGTTTAGAGTCCAATTTATGTGTTATGCCTTATTATATATGCAACATTTGTTAGTTGGCATGGCTACGTGGGTATGTATACATCATTTTTCTAACGAGGGATATATACATTTTAAATCACAAAGTTAAGGAATATATATGCATGTTTTCCCTTTAAAAAACAAGCTGGAATGGAAATTTTTTAGTTTGTAGCCATCAATGTGTATACCTATGGGTCATTTGATTGCTGATTAGAGTTATGACGATTTTAGTAATACATAAATTAGTTACGGATTAGTTATTCCATCTTCTATCGTGTAAAAAAATAAAATACATAAGTTAATTCATAACTTAATGTGCTAAATGTTATACATAACAATTAAAGTTTTATCAAAATGATACCTGTTATGTCGATTTTAATAGACGAATAATTTATTTCCTAACCAATTAATCAAATAACCAGTATGTATTGTGTATATACACGAAGTTTACACATATTACATAGTGATTATACTAACTAAAAATTGTAGTAAGAAAACAAAGACTAGAATTTTTTTTTTATGGCTTTGTTGGATTGAAAATCCTAAGGAATCATTTGATATAAAGGATAAGGGATAATAATTTTGGGATAAAATGTAGAATTATTTTATCTTGCGTTTGATTGAAAATATTGATTAATTTCGAAATTATTTATTGATAAGTTATCCCATATATGTGATGAAATAACTAACTTCATGAAATATTCTAATTCATGAGATAATTTTGTTTATCATATCATCATACCAAATACCTCAAACCGTTTAATAAGAAGTACTTACATCTCCAGTGAGTTTACCGACGCAAACTTATTAATCGAATTAGTAAATTTTAAATATAAGATGATTAAACTAAAAAAGTTATCTTATTCTAATTTGAAAACCAGAACCTTATTAAAAGTGTGAAGTAGCCTTACAATACTCATAAAAAGTCATATAACTCAAACTATAATGTGATCATTCGTGAGTTAACTTTCTAAATAGATAAAAGTAGGAGTAGTAAATTTCTTATATTGAGTCAACTAATTTTTTTGGTAAAGGAATTCTAAAAAGGAGCTATATTGAAATCAACTAGTATTCTTATGTACGGGTGTACAAAATCGAATTGAAAATCGAACCAAACTGTAAATAGAGTTAAATCGAAAAAAAAACTCGACTAATGATTTAATTTGACTTGGTTTGGTATTGGAAAAAAAATCCGACTATACTTGGGTTGATTTGGTTTTAACTAAAAAAAGTCAATTCGAGACCAAATCAACCCGACATTATATATATAATTTTTAAATTTTATTTTATACATACAAGTATTTACTTTGTTGTAATTTCTAAATATTACTTATACATTTTCATAATTTTTATCTTTAACATATTTTTTCAAGTTTTTTGAGACTTAAAATTTTGAATGGTCCAATAAAGGTTATAGTCCATAGATATAATTAACTCTAATAAAGCTCAATTCAAATTCAAATCAATACTAATGCTAACAAAATAAATTAATTCAACACTAAGAATGACAATAATGTTGAATATTTGTTCTTTAATTTTACATTGTTTAGACATTTGAAATACATAACCTAATTATTTTTAAAAAAATATTTAATCATGTAATTAATACTTATTAGACATGTTTTAGCATAATTTAATACTTTTAAATTATGATTATTTTCATTATGACTTATCAATATGCAATATTTATTTTATACGATTTTATTATTAATTTTTATTGAATATTTTAGTGTCATCACTCATCTCATATTTTGTGTTATTTTCTTAAGAAACACCTTAGATATTAGTATTTTGATTGGACTAAGGAAGTGTTTGGAGCACAAGTTAATTACTCGCTCCATTTCAAATTAATTGAATTGTTGAGACATTTTCATGTTTCAAATTAACTTAATTGTTCAATCTTCAAGACTACTTTTAGAATATTCTTCCAATTTTACCCTTCATTAGTTAGTATTGGAATTAGTTATTATAATTAATGTTTAGTTATTTTAATCATGAATTTAACAATAATTAATAAGGGTAAAAATGGAAAACTATGCCTAATTTTATGTCTTAATCTTCTCTTCGTAAAGGGTGTGAAACACTTCAACAATTCAATTAATTTGAAATTGAGGGAGTATATGTTTGTATGAATACTTTACCGGAAAAATCCAGAAACTCGAAAAAATTCGAGGTTTATTAGTTTGATTTGATTTAAAAATTTAAAATTCGACACAAATGGTTTGGTTTGGTATTTGAAAAATCTGAACCAACCCGGAAAAACTCAAAGTTGAAAAATCTGAAAAAACTCGAGTTTTATTAATTTGGTTTGGTTTATAAATTAAAAAAATTGACACAAATATTTTGGTTTAATATTTGAAAAACCCTAACCAATCCGGTCATGTACACTCCTACCGTTATGTATACACAATTTGATATTGTAAAATAAACATATATGAAAGTCATAAAGCAACGCTTTACTTTTCTTTTACCTAGATCCAAACAAAATGAACTTAATCTAAAAAAATTTAGTATACCCTTCCACTATTTTGATATAAAAAATTGAATATATATATTGTACGTGTGTTTTGTGTCATTTTTCTTTTGGTAGAAGTTTTGTGTCAATTAATAATAATAATAATAATATATATATATATATAAAAGTAAATTATTGTGTGCATATTATATTATTAAGTACAAAAGTTTAGAAAAATAATGTAAAAATTTAAAGATAATAAATGTATTTAAAGAGGAATAGGAGAAACAAATTAAATGTAATGAACAAATATGTTCATTGATATAAGAAATCTAAATATTGGTATTGATATACGAAAGTGCACACTAAACAATAAGCTAAAGAAAAAAAAGAATTACATTATATATAAGCATAATAATATAGCACAACTATTTATAACAAATAAATAATAATAAAAAGGTTTATAACAGAAGATGATAACATGAAAGTTACCATGGAAAAAACTGAAAATCATCTGTCAAAAGGCTAACAATACCCACCTAGACAAAATTGGCCAGAAGCAATAACATAAAAAAATAGTAAAAACATAATAATTCTAAAAGTATATTTACTGACACTAAATACTCCCAAATTGTCATGATTAGTATTTAACTAAAACAAAAATTGGGAATCAATTAAAAGCGCAAGTCACATAAGGGATATGCTATATTTAATATTGATTTTTTTTTCTTATCATGTATTTTAGAATTCCTCAATTTTAAAATATATTTTTCTTTTTATCATATATTTTAGAATTTCTTTATTATTAAATCTACGAATATTATTTACAATATATATTCTTCTTATCATATATTATCAAGCTCCTTAATTTTAAATATTATAATAAAGATCACTAATTAATAATTGGGAAAAGGGTCAAAAATACCCCTCAATTTTGTTTTATTGGTTGGCTAAGCCCTTGCCGTTAAAATTAAGTTATTCTTACACTCGCCGTCTACAAATTTGTCACTCATACCCCTCAATTGGATGGAAAGCCCCAAATCAATAAAAATAACCCAATTCAATTAAAATTATCCGATTTTTTCTTTTTATCCGAACCCGACCCACTATTACCAAATTAAAATCTCAAACTCATCTCTCTACTCAACCAATAAAACAGTTTTGTCTATTATAAAGTCTTTTAACGAAGGACAAAAAGTTCAATCAATATTTCTAAGGACTTTCATGATTTTAACATAATATGATTATTTTGAGATACTTTTTAGATTATGATAGCAAGTATTTTGAGCCCATAAAATGACATACAATTATAAATTTATTTTTCAGAAAATTTTCAAATATACCCCTATACTATTGGAAATAATTTAAATATATCCCTCGCTATATTTTCGATCCAAATATACCCCTCTTGTTGTACTTTCGATCTAAATATACTCCTGTCATTATGCTTATTGAAATATCTTTTAAGAATTTCCGGTGCCCAAAGTCATCCAAAAATCAATTACTCTCTATGTTAATTTTATTCCCTATAGTAGTAAAAAGATGTGATACAGTGATTAATTTTATAGAAATCAATTTGAAGAGCCCCCAACCATCCTTAATTTGTGCAGCACAATGATGTTGCGTGATACATATATTTCATCAGTTCTAGTATAAGAAATTTATAAAAGAGAAGATGATGAAACGAAAAATGAAAAAAAGAACGCAAATCGGAGGGAATGAGTTGCGATCAATTACACAAGTGGATTTTAAAACAAATTGAGAGTAGATAATTTGATTTTGAGCTTGCCACAATTTTTTTCGTCAAAATTAAGGGTAAATTTGTGCTAAAGTATAATAAAAGGGGTATCTTTGGACCGAAAGTATAATTAGAAGGATATATTTGGACCGAAAGTATTATGAGAGGTATATTTAAATTATTTCCTATAGTACAAGGATATATTTGACCCTTTTCTGTTTTTTTTTACATATATATGTGTAGTCCAAGTGGGAGATTGTTTGAATTTTTTATGGACTTGCATATACATTGTATTAAGAATAACTATGTTAGTTGTTATCGGTGAAAGATTGATCCAAATTAATAGTGATCTACTAAGGTTTAAAATTTAAATGAGTCTAAAAACACTTCATAAAGCATTGAAAGAAATGAGAGTTACCTATGTCTTGATTTGGAAGACCACTACCTACAAGACGATAAGTTTCATCTAGTCTTCATGTATTCAAGTATGTTTTCACATTTAACTTTACGTTCTCTATAATTTGACATGATAAATTCTTGGAAAAAGATGTTGGTCTTCGTCTCTTAATTTTGACCCTGATACGAATTTGTAACACTCCAAAAATTTCTAAGCTAAGGCTCGAACCATTCTTTAATTGTATGTAAAATCGTAACGGGTGATTCTTAAATTGCTCATATGTGTAAAGGTCAATTCTTTAGTGTTTGAATGGATTTGGATATGACTTAAGGTCACAAGAAACCTCTAGCACAAAGTTGAGTTGAAAGCTTCATTACCGATTAAGTTTTGACATAATATTCTACTTAGGTCAACTTCAAATAATCATATCTCCAAACACATAATGAATTTGGTGGCCCATGACCTATCAAATTGAAGATCTTTGAGTCCTCTTTCCAACGCCACCAAGTTTGCCTCATTTCGAGTTTGGAGTAAAAAGTTATGACTATTTTACTAGAGACTGCCATATTAGAGTTTTCTGAGTCTGTGAACTACGGATCCATTTTACGGGCCGTAGATTGAACTACGAACCGTACTGTCAAACCGTCAAAAACTGCAGAGAGACTGAATTTTGGGATCCAATTCTTACGGATCCTGTCTACGGACCGTAGGAACTTCTACGGGCCGTAGTTTGGACCCGTAGAATGGACTTTTGAGCCTAAAAATTGTATAAAGTCTACAGATTGGATCTACGGTCCTAAGAAACTTCTATGGGTCGTAAATTGGATCCGTAGAATAAAATTTTAAGCCTTAAATTTTAATATAAATTCTACAGATGGGATCTACGATCCATAGAACAAATCACGAACCGTAGAAGGACCCGTAGAAAGTTTTTCGTCGATTTTTAAGAAGGGTAGTTTAGTTTTTTTCCACCCCTTCTAAGCCTAACCACGGCCCCTTTTCACCTAATTAAGGGTTTAAACAGTGTTAAAACATTCTTTTATGTTCTTCAACACTTTAAAGACTTAGAGCAAGGATTCTAAAGGAGAAAAGGTAGGATTTTCTAGCGTTCTTCAAATTTCGTCGATTTCGCCAAGAACTCTGTTCTTCCCAGATATGTAAGGCTATCATAGTGATGGACTAAGTTCTTCCTCACGCCCTATATCTACATCATATCAGTAAAGAATAATCTAGGATTACATCTTTAGTTTTGATAATTCTTGAGATGAGTCTCATTGATGAGTTCTGAATTATATTTCATGATTATTGAGTTGCTATATCTTGCATTGAGATTCTTGAGTTGATTGTTCATGTCTATTTTTCAGCATGAACCCTATTGTTGACTGTTGAGTTATAATTGAGCATTTATTGAGTCATTATTGAGAATCCTTTTTAACCAAACAATGATCTTAAACTAATTTTCTGAGAAAGCAAAGATGAGTTTTGAGAAGAGTTTTATACATGATTGAGAAAGAGTATAAGGGAACTAAGTATTCCCAAATGTATCAATTTTACATTGAGAAAAGAGAAACTTTGATTTCGAAAATGAGTTTATGAGTTCAGAGATATTTCAGAGCAGTTACCTCTTTTAAGAGGTTAATTTGAGTAATTACCTCAAAACAAAGACGAAGTATGTTTTATACATTTGAGCATGAGTATATTATTGGGAGTAGTATTGAGCACCGATATGGGGATGAGTTCAGACAACTCAAAATCCTCGTAAACCATGTATGCCAACATGGGTAAAGGATCATACTTTTTAGATGAATCTTTATTGCTTAGTGGATCCACTTAGTTGAGAGGTTCTATACCCCGACATGATATAGGACAGTTCTGGCAGCGTGGGCGAGACGTTGTATCATCACATAGCTTATAGTGATGGTTGTCGGTAAGAGAATCTCCAAATAGAGTTATAGTATATTTTTACTATATCACTTATTATGTTGAGTTTCAGAGACGAGCAAGTACTTGTAAAGTTTTAAATGATTTAGTCCCTTTATTTATTTACCTTCAGCTTAAGTATATCTTTATCTATTATAGTCCTTTCATTCAGTTATTTCACTTCGACTATATTACATACTCGTACATTCAATGTATTGATTTCATTCGACCTGCATCTTTTTACGATGCAGATACAGGTGTTCAGGATCATCAACACGCGTTTCGTTGAGATCACTTTGCGCTTCAGATAGCTTTGGTGAGCTTCCTTGCATTTAAGAGGATTTCACATTTATTTTTCAGTTATTGTTGATTTGTCGTGGATCTTGTCCTGACATCTATCCTGGTATTAGAGGCTTCATAGAGAGTTACAGTTGAGGAGTCTCTCAGTATTTTCCTTTTATTTTGAGATGTTTTGCAAACTATTATATTTATGATATTGAGTACTTTCGAACATTTTAGTTAAGTTTATTTGAGATAAATGAGTTAAACTCTGCATTTGAAGCTCCTTATTTCTTGAGTTAATTCTTCCACTAAGTAGTCAGTCAGGCCAATGGTTCACTTGAGGACCAGAAATGATTCTCGAATGTCAGCCACGTCCAGAGTGTAGGCTCGGGGCGTGACAAAATTGCCCCTATTTGAGGGTGTTCTTTAATTTTTCCCCTCAAATCGACGTTTTTTAATTTTTATCCATTTAACATAAATTGTATAGTATCTAATTCACAAGACATGAGTTTAGAAAACTTTTACACTGTCTGAAATACGTTTAGAGAACTTTTACCTTGTCGTATACAAGTTCTGTAGGAATATATTGTGTTATATTATGATACGAAAAAAAACTGTCTACTTTTTATGTTAGATAATATTTTAAAATTTTGAAGTGAACTTCTCATAACTTCATTTGGTAAAGAAAATTTTATACAATATCAGCTTACAAATTGTATTGCAAGCAAATGGCCAAAATCTTATGAACTTCAATTAATCCTAACTAATATAAATATTAGTAATAACATTATTATTATGTAAAATTAAAGATTTTATATTTAAAAAATACAATAACATAAGCAAAAAAATATGAAAAAATTTATATATATATATGCCTCTTATTAAAAGTTAGCTTTAATCCACTTATTTTATTTAGTCACATTTACGGTGACATACAAAATACACAAAAATAACACACAAAATACATATATACAAACAACATAATTGTATGTTTTTATATGCCAATTATATATTTTTACTCAATGGTATATATATTTTACAAAGTATTATTATTATTATCTTGAAAGACAGATTATTTCGCTAAATTAAGTAACTTTTTATACCTAAATTTGTAATTCAAAAAAAAAAAAATTCCAAATATTATCAAATTGTTGTCCATAGACCTACTAAATAAATAGATACGAATGATGTTACATTATAGTTTTTGAGGAAATAAATATCAAATGCGAAGAATAAAAAACATCTTATAAAAAACAGTGAATTCTAATAGAATCGATTGGTCAAGGAGGCTTGATAATGCTCTTTGGACTTATCGTATAGCTTTCAAATCTCCCATCGGAATGTCTCTTTATCAGCTAGCGTTCGAAAAGTCTTGTCATTTGCCAATAGAGTTAGAACACAAAGCTCTGTGGGCATTGATAGTTGTGAATATGAATTGGGAGATTGCTTCAAGAAAACGTGTAAATCAAATACACGAGTTGAAAGAATTTCAACTACGGGTGTATGAGAGTTCACCTCTTTACGAAAAAAAGATAAAACAATAGCATGATACTAAAATTCTACACCGGGGGTGAACAATGAAATTTTTGAATAGTGAATGCTACCTCATTGGAGAAGATTTGAGATCCGTGATCCTCGCATGGCTTACGACACTAACTTGATCAGCTCTTGTTACACTTATCCTCCCTAATACATTTTCGATAAGTATAACCATTACATCCTATTTTAAAATAATATTTATCTCATTAGTTAGAGTTTTATTTTCGGCTTTAAAAACTTTCAACGATAGAAGAAAACTAATGGTGATATGGAAAGCAGGATATGTTGGGATATATAATATTAACCATATATTGAGATATAGTATTTATTATAGAATAATTATTTATTCAATTTTAATCGGTCATATATTCGTTTATGGTGTCTGTTTACTTATATAATAGATGATTTAGTGTATAGAGTTTTAGTTTATACATAGAGGATTAAATCATCGGTTCTTATAAGTATAAAGTTTTTTGTTCACAATTTAAGATGGAAATTGGACATGCCATCGGTAGGATTGTAGCACAAAATTATATATAATTTATCTTGATTATGGGAACGGTATAGTTCCAACTTCTTGTACTAGTGCATTTTGTATGTATTGAACGGGACTGAGTAGAGATAGTTGTTTTAGACTGATAGACAAAAGCATATCTCTAAACTATTAAATGTACTTATATTCTTCATCATGATATAACTATTATGATCTGTATATATTAATTAATTATTATTTTGATTTATTAAAATGTGAGATTCTGAGATGGGTCAATATGCATGGTAGATTGGATGATAATAATATATATTAGTGAAATAATAAGTTACTTGATGGAATTCAGGTTTCGATATAGAGATTGATGATATGCCTTTTTGAGAAGCTTATAAATTTTCATCGTGTCAAACCTTGCAAGTGGATTTATGAATCCGACACATGAAATAAGTTAAGCAGTTTTCTAAAGGAAATTAGTCTTTAAATTTAATTTATTGATTAGTACATGTAATCTTAACATGGGGAATTACATAAGTGTTTAATGGGGAATTTCGACATATAAATAGAGAAGTGCAATTATGAACTTCTAGTGGAATGATTTGTAATTTGTTATGATAAGAATAATTCAAATTAGTTATTTGAAATTATTTTCATAATAAGAAGTCTCAGTAATTAATTTTGTGATCCCTATAGTGCATATATTTAACTAGAATTCAGAATTCTATTTCTAGGTTAAAAAAAAGGAGGAATCACGCGTGATTTTTTGTTTCAAGACAAGTGTGGGTTTTCTTCTCCTTTTGGACTGGAAAGAAATCTCTATAAGTAGAGATTCTTCTAACCTAGAAAGACAATAAGTTTTCTATACGATACTTGTCCACCCAAGTATTGAGAAAGTTTGGATGTGTTTGGGATCACTGTAGAAGACCGCAGAACTGTCGTCTAACTTGTGAATTCGCTTGAAGGTCTGTCTAACTTGTGAATTTGCTTGAAGATATCTGCTCACACTTCAAGAAGTAATTCTTGAATTAAATTTCAAAAAGTTTATGTGTTCTAACATGATTATATGTGTTTTTAGCATAAACGTCATGTAAGCAGTATGATTCTGATATGCTTCCACTGTGCATATAGTTTTCCCTACAGGATCTCACCAAAGGGATAATAGAAGTAGAGGGTGATTACAACTCACATGTACTCAGTAGGTTAGTCCGACTGAGTAAAAGCAACTAAACATACTTAAGAAGTAAACTATGAATGCTTCCACCTACACGCATAAAAGTCCCATTCTGGCATTGGTGCCGCCAATTTATATAGAACCGCGCGAGTAAAGTAAACACATAAGGAGACAGATAATTAGTAAATCAACACATAAACAAGTTACGCAACACATCAAGCTGTCTAATGCAATGCAGTGAGATGATGAAATGATGGAATGATGTTGTGGTACCAAGGTCATCGCACAACTTGTCGCATACACCTTGCCGAGCCTCTAACTTCTAGACAAGGACCCATGGGGGACTCGTAGTCCATATACCAATCTCAATATCTCATCAACTTGCCACCTCGGCGTGGTCAAGGATATAAGTAAGGTGTCATATTTTATTTCTCAAAAAGATAGTATTTCTCCACTTTCTCATATTTCCATGAACCATGATATGTTGCATGAGGATGAATGCTTCACAACACATACAACACAAGGTAAAATCAGCTCATTAAAAGTTGCAAATAGTATCAAGTTTTCAAACTCAACAAGTCATGAAATGTATTCTCAAATAATAGGAATAGTGGAGGAATCCATTTGAAATCAGTCTTTACCACTTAGACAGCATTTCTTTCATTTTAAGATGTTCAGAAATAAACTCAAGCCCCCAACTCAGGCATCTCAATGTCAAAAATAAGATCAGTCACACAACCACTCGCTCGGACAATTACTTAGATGTCACATACTTTTCACAACATTTAATAGTATCACACAAGCCTCCACATAGGCTAAACATCACAATGAGGCATCATACGAATTAAAACAGGGAGATCAACACTTACCAACTTCTAAAATACATACTACCATTCATTTCACAGTTAACTTCTTAAGAACATGTTAATTACTCATCTCAATTTAAAAGAGGGATAATCAAACCTACCTCAAGGCTGAAACTTTACCCGAACAACTTTATCAGGGCAAATCCTCAACCACCCGCTAATCGAAACGATCTTCAACTATCAAGAATGGAAGGAGTTGATCAAAAAGAGTCCAATGATACCCATATTGATAGGATTTGAAATTGGGGGTAAAATAGTCCAAAAATCGCCTCGAGAATCAAAAGAGTGAAATCAAATTTTTAGTTCCACAAGCCAAGAGGAAATCGAGATTGAAAAACCTATTAAAATCGATTAGAAAGCGAGTTTCAAACCATTGAAATACAATCTCACCAATTTAGGGGGAAAACCCCAAAACCCGCTTTAAAGTCAAGGATTTAAAAGAGTTTTCGAAAGATAAAACTTGAAGGAATCGATAAAGATTAAGTAAAAGAAGCTTACCCACACAAGAAATCACTAAGAAGTAAGCAGGAATCGCCTCCCAAAGCTCCAAGGGTTTGAAAATGGTGGAAATGAGAATTTTGGGAAAAATCCTGAATTTGAATTCTGTTCAGGTAAGTTTTACTCATTGTGATCGCGAGCCACTAATTCTCGAGATAGCGAAAGACACAGAAAGAGTATATCGCGATCGCGAGGCTCCTATCCGCGATCACGAAGACTAGAGCCACGATCACGAAGGTCACGGAGAAGACACAACGTGATCGCGAGACTGAGGGTCGCGATCGCGAAGGTCAAAAATGACATGCACCAGAAACTAAAAACCATCTACTCAAACTTAATAAAAAGCCTCCGAATGGACCCTTGGGAATCACTCGGGATCCGATAAACTAAGTTGGACACTCTAAGCCACTAAAATCAACATTCCGAACTCAACAAAATTGTCAGATTTCCAAAAAGAGGTCAAATGACGAAATCACCTTCCCGTACCACTCTTAAGGCTAAAACTCAACTTCTCACCCAAATGCCCCAAAACTCAACTCAAGGCCTCGGAAATCTTACCAACCACCTTACTAGCTCTAACTCGATGTTCCGAACACGATGGGACCGACATAATTCTCATCTAGCTCGGACCTCAAAATGTTGACCAAAGTCAACCCTATCAAGAATTCTCAATTCAAGAGGGACCAAATCACCAGAAACACACCCGATCGCATTGGGGACCACACCAATCAATCCCGAAACAAAACTAAGCATGAAAACGCTAAGGAAAAGAATAAAATGATCATTTTACAATTAAGAACAAATTCACAAAAAATGGGACATTACATAAATAGCATGACATCATGTAAAAGCTAACATTATAAATCTTGAGTGTTAATTCTATTTAACTTACAATAAAGAAAAAAATCTTACTCACGTAGGAGGCTTCATATGACTTATGAAGCAAAAATTCATTTAGTCAAAAATGTTTTATAGATCTTGTAAATTATAATAAAGAGATTTTACATACAAGTAATTAAAGTTCGTAAATTCGATATTCACTTTCTCCGGCAATCCTAAAAGTTGAAGATATAACTTGAAAATTAAGAATTTAAAGTTTAAACAAAATAGTTTGTTAAATATATATATATTCTCTTAATAGCTAAGTTCCTTATAAAAATTTTTTTTTTGTCCAATTTAGCACAAAAAGTTTGTCAAATTGACCTCTAATAAATGGAAAGTTTCCAACAAAATTAGACTATGAAAGTAGTAATATAGATTTTGTAGTAGTATATAAGTACTCCACCTGTTTATATTTACTTATCCATATTTAATTTAACACAATTTTCAAAAAGTAATAAATAAAATAATAACTTATCATATCACTCTAAATTATTATAAACCATTTAAATAATAAAAATATGTAATACATACTTAATAATAAGGATAAAATAAATAAATTATATCTTAATTTTTTAAACTGAACAAGTAAAACTAATATCTATTTTTAATATACTATAGATAAATAAAAGGGAAAAGGGTCAAAAATACCCCTCAATTTTGTTTTATTGGTTAACTATGCCCTTGACGTTAAAATTAAGTTATTCTTACCCCTGCCGTTAATAAACTTATCATCTGTGCCCCCTCTTTGGACGAAATCCCCAAATCACTTAAAATTACCCGATTTTAAAAAAAATAACCCACCACCCTGATATAACCCAAACCCAAACACGACCCAACTATCTTAATTCAAACCTACTTCACCTCCATCTCTAAAGCAAAAGTTCAAGAACTCAATCCCTCTATTTCTCATGTTGCTTTCCTCATCGTCGTCCTCCGCCGATGTCTCCTAGGAGAACTCGACGTTGATTTGGGTCAACAACGAAGAACCCAAAGCTTCCCTCACCGCGCTAATTCGGGTCTAACGAAGAGTCCAATAACCTCCCAAATTAGCCACAAAACAAAATTTCATCGAAAATGAATTAAAATCGGCGCAAAAACTCTCTTTTACTGAGTTTCGTTACAGTCTGTTGAGTTATTTGCTGAATTTTGAAGATGATTTTGATGATAATGAAGAATAAACACCTTTGAGGCAGAGGATGAAACAAGAAGTTTTATGATTTTCTTGTGAATTAACTGAGAAAATAAATTCCCCTTGGATTGATTTAAGGATTGCTGGTCTTGTTCTTTGTTTTCATTTGTACACTGATGATGTGATTTTCATACCACTGAAAAATCACTCCGCCTTATCAAGTAACGAAATGAACACAGGTAGATTCAGAAATCGAGTCGGAATCATGAATCGGCGTCGCTCATTCTCATGAACCCCACATAATTGCCAATGAACCAGAAGGCGTACAACGACGATTGCAACAGGGGTTCAAATCGATTTGCGTCAGTTCGTCAGAATCGAAGAAAGAGTAAGAAAGAACGAAATGAGGATGAAGAGAGTTATCCTTCAATCGCTTGACGACTTGTTTGAAACAGACGATATATGAACTTTTTGATGGAGCAAGAAGAAGCCATTGTTGCTCTAAGCTTTTTCTTGGGATATGTGCACATGTTGCTGAGAGAGAAAGAGAAAAGAGGGGTTTGTATTATTTGTTATTTTAGTATAGTGGGTCAGGTTTGGGTTAAAATAGATTATAGGGTGATTTCAATTGAATTCGAGTTAATTTTGGTTGATTTGGGAATTTTCATCTAAGTAGGGGCACAAATGATGAAATTAGTAACGGTAGGGGTAAGAATAACTTCATTTTAACGGCAACGGCATAGTCAACCAATAAAACAAAGTTGAGGGATATTTTTGACCCTTTTCCCTAAATAAAAATGGAAAGTAGTAAAGTTTTTCTATTTATGCTTTGGTCCCACAATCAAAATGGTCCAAACTCCAATCTATCAAACTGATTCCCTGATAAAGAAATTAACGATGAATAATGGACCACACTTTTAATAAAACAGAATTTGAAATTTTTGTGTTTTTATAAAAAATTAAGTTGATATTTTATAGTAATTAAATTTACATATAAATTGATATTACAAATATATATATATATTAAAAATTTTAATATATGTATAGAATCTCAATAACAATTACTTTTTTTTTTTGTCTTAACTGATATTATTGATTTTAACTTGATATAAAATTTAAAAAAATAAATAAAATATTTTGAATCTTGTGTTTATCTAAATTGATCCCTTATTACAGAGGGATGACACCATTTGAAGCCATTAACGCGAAAAACTCTCTTTAATAAATTACATCATTTCTTACTATGGAGTTCGTAAAGGAGTTAAATATTTTTCTTTGTGTGAATTCTATTTAAATCATAAATATGTGGAATTAAAATATTTTCTAATTTTATGATCTTGAATATGTTAATAAAAAATTTTAAATTTAAAAACTATCGAAAAAAGAAAGATATATATATCTTTTTAAAATTGATAAAAATTAAAAATAACACAAACAAACCAAAAAGGAGAGAATACTAAATTTAGGTAAATTCAAATATGTTATGATTAGTAAAATATCTTTATGCTAGAGGTTTTTGTCTTTTAGTTTACCGAAATTTTATATATATATATATAGAGAAAGAGAGAAAATCTATTATAATCTAAAAAATAAGATAATAGCATGTTATAACAAATAAAAATGACATGGAATATAATTTCTTAATTACATTGACAATGTAAGTAGTACGTGCATAACCTAAAATCTTGTCAAATATGTGAAATCGATTATTTTGAGGACAAATACATACGCATCCTGTCTTAATTAAGTTGCCCTTATTTTTTATTTAGGTACTTAATTTTAAGCTTATTTCATTAAAAAAATTTGACCTTCTTTTTATGTATCATTTAAATACAAAATACTACATATTTTTTTATGCTTTCACTAGTTTTATCTATACTTTTTAACTGGATTTACAGTTTAGAAATCGATGTTCGTTCGTTAATTTTCGTAAAAAAAATAAAAATCAACCAACGTTCGTCAATTTTCTTAAAAAATAATAATTTCTTTTTTTAATTTTTGCGTATTTTTTAGCAAAAAATAACAACAAAAGTATGCTGATTTCTTAATGTAGGCCTCTTTTTTTTTTTTTGGTAATAAAGAATATCATTGATAATTTGGATGTTCTATATCTTTTTTATATATATAAATTTATCAGTATGAGTTGAATAGTTTATATCGAATAATAACTTTTATGTTTAAATGATATATGAAAAATAAGACTAGAAATTAAAATGAAACAAAATTGAAAATAAAAAACTAACGACATGTTTGAGGGATTATCTATGTTTTCGACCTTTATTTAATATAATTCTGTAGCATATCATCTCACTCCAAATTTATATATATATATAGAGAATAATTTAACTTATTATTTATTATAATATAAATATTAGAATAAATAACTTTGTGATTAACTAATGTTCCTAACTAAAGAAAAAATAAAATAATCTTACATTTTATTTCAAAACTGTTATCTCCATCCCTCGTACCAAGTGACCTCTTAATCTTTCAACTTGGCATTAAATGTTTATTTATAGGCACCTTAATTACAAGTTTGGCTTTTTTAAAAATAATTTAAATTAATTCGCTTTTCAAGTAGAGAAAAGTTATTATAAAATATAAGTGGCAGTTCAAAGCACCGTAATTTAAGTACTAACCGTTGCTATTGAAATAATTAATATGACAAAAAAAAGGTTGTATTATTATATATTTGCGGCGATTCCATAAAACTGTCGTAATATAATCGGTGCAATATTATTTTTTTTGGTAGTGAATATCATTTTTTTTTTTCTAGAGAAGGGGTAGCCGGCTAGCTCATTTAATATTTTGCTAGGAAAATCACGGTAATCCAATGAAAATCTTCACGAGCTAATACATGGATTGATTTATTACAAAAAAGTAGCTAATATTGAATTGCTAAAGATTATTCAAAGGCTTCCTTGGGAATAATTGCTAGATCAGTAAATGTATGTTGATTTTGTAAATTTTCATGACTGTAAAATTAAAGTAAAAAAGTTAATTAAGCAAATAAATAAAAAGAAAACATGAAAAGGGTAAATTAGAAAATAAAGCACACAAAAAAGAATCAAGGATAAAATAAAATTAAAAGGTAAAAAATAAATTTAAAAAAAGAAAATACAAAAAATGGCAACTTATCAAGGATAAAATAATCTAACTAGTATGATTTTGTTTCATTATTTTTTACCATCAATATTAACATGATCTAAGAGTAGGGAAGATCTCTACAATGATAGGTTCAATTAGAAAAAAAGGTTTTTATAGTTCTTTTAATTTTATTTTAATTAACTATTTAGAAGAGATCCTTGATTTTGTAAATTTAGAAATAGCTAGACGATTGATCAAATTTTTTGATAAAGGATATTCGAGCTTTTAAAGAAAAATAAATAAATAAAAGTAACTAGATAAGCGAAAATTTTATGTTCATATAGAATGTTGGAAAAATTCGCATCTCAAGGAATAGTTTATTATTTAAGAAGATTCATAGTTTGAGTGATCAAAAGTGCACATATCAATTGATTGAATGTTGAAAGTGATTAATCAAAAAATCACAAGGATCAAATAAAATTTATTGATGTTTGAGGGAGAAAAGAACTTTCAGAGCATTGATAGAATTATTTATGTGTAATTTATAATTTACGAGTATGAATCATGAAATTAACTATTAATGCTTGCAGTAGAGTATGCTAACTATATTACATCCTATTAAAATGCGAATCTTTCTTGAATTCTACGTAAATAAGGATACTTCGTAGACTAATTTTTTTATTATTCATGTTTGATGGAAAAGTGTTAATATCCTTTTTCTTAACACCAAACTTATTCCTTATTGATTAGCAACGTGGGGTTTTCATGTTGTTCATTAATGTATACGGTTCATGTCTCATGTAACATTTTTTTTTTAAAAAAAAATTAAAATTGTTCCTATAGTGTTATTAGTTTGTTGGAATTTTATGAAAGAAAAGTCATTGGTGACTAGGTGACACTAGTGACATGTTTGTTTTGTTGTGCAGAGTACAGACCAACCACTTCATGAATTATATAAAAAGAGAATCAAGTTATATATGCTCTTTAACCCTTGGCCAAATATATATGATTGGCTGTTTATGCACACGTTTCAAGAATAGAGTGGTAGATCGTGGCACTCATTTCGACCATCGATTGTCTTCAATAATGAGGATTTTTTTTCCGGTTTTAATCTGGTATCTGATACCCATATTGGAGCCCGATTAAATCTAGATTAGTGCCGGAAAGTCCCACATTGAGGGTAAAACGTTTCTTAACAAAGACGACTTTGTATCTATGAGGACTCGAATCCTAGACCTCTGATTAAAGATGAAAGAATACTTATCACTCCACCACAATCCTTGTTGGTTAATAATGAAGATTTATCATTAGTTCGAACTACAGTTTGTTCAAATTGAATACCTTAACACAAGAGATTGTGCTTCTCTTAAACACTTTTGACTCAAATTTTGGAAAAACTCCGATGTATGATGTCAAATATATATCACGTAGATAATTTAATCACTTAAAATATATTTATATTTTTTTAATTGTACACATTAATCTCAATTGGAACATGTTTACAACTTGTTGAGCTTAATAAATATTTTAAGTGGCTAAATTATCTACATAGTGGATGTTTGATAATAAGTGTTGAAACTTCTCCAAAATTTGAGCAAAAAGTATCTAATTAATAGAAATACTTTGTCAAGTGTTTTGTTGTTCAATTTGAACAAATTATAGTTTGAGTGTTTAATAAAATATATTGACAAGTTTCAAAAGTGTGAATATATTCCTTCTTAACTAATGTCTTTCAGTTAACTGTTATTGCTCTTTAGGAACAAGCCCCTCGATGATAATTAGCTAATGTCTTTCAGTTGATTGTTATGTTAGTTGCACTGAAATGCACTACTATAATGTCTTTTAGGTCTTCAGCCTTCCTCTTTCTCGTCTTGGCAAGTGCGTACAATTTCTTATATTTGCCTTTGTACTTTAGCTTGACATACAAGCATTCGAAAGCTATCATCTTTCTCGCCGTAACCACTAATTTTTCCTCCTTCTGTGGCACCTTATACTTTTTCTTATTTGTTCACGTTTCCTCTTCGTCTTTGCTTTTCACCAATTTTGCATCAATAGTTATTTTGCTTCTACCTTGCCTAGAAACTCTCCATTCCACCACTATTTTCCTCGATGACCACTAAAGTTACCCCTCGAAACCTATAATACCTTTCTAGCTGCTTTTCCCTAATGCAATCATTTGCCCTATCCCACATGTTGTTCGTATCCCCACCATCATCATCTTCTCCCCTATCTCCCAAGCTTGGATAGGGGCCAAGCCTTACCTTGTTTGATCCTTGATCGATACGTCCTCTTCTTTTCCTCTCATTTAATATTCAAGTCCATCATCAAAAGTTTATATTGTATGAAAAAAATTTACAGTTGGTATAATCTTGCAATCCTTACAACGGTCTATATCACGCTTTCGAAGAAATAAGTGATCTATTTGAGATTTGGTCATCACGCTTCGAATTGACCTAGTGGTCTTCCTTCTTATGAAAGCACAAATTATCTATCACCAACTCAAAAACTTTAGCAAAATCTAGAAATGAAATTATCCTCTTCAATTTCTAACCCCTAACGAAAGTTTCTATGAACATTGTCAAAACTACTAGGGTTACCTAATGTGATCATTGAAATTTCAGCTAATGATTTACTTTTTGGAGTGCAGTATACCCATTATCACTTTATCCAAATCCTTCAAAAAGTGTTTCTTAACCTCATCGTACAAGCCCACTTAAGGTGCCACATACACTAATAATATTTTAAAAGTCAAATACACCTATGTATTATTTTAAGGTGTGATATTAATATTTATCTAATGTCATCTCTCGACTTATTGAGTTCGAACTTGAAGAACAAATTGAGATATCTACTTGACTTTATGGGCTTTAAATTTCAAATTTAAAATCTTTTGTTGAAAATTTGTGAATTGTAGTTGTTATTGTTGAGAAATTGATTTTGAAGCATTATTGAACTGAAAAATTGGACATTAAAAATTGTTTCTTACGAATTGAGCTGAAACATTTCACATCTAATTATTAAAGTTTTTTGAATTTCAGATCAACGTGCAGAACAATTTTAGTGATTGATTATTGCAAAAGTTTGTTTTTGAATTATAAGACTGAAATTCATTAGTTGAGTTAAAAACATTTGAAGAAAAATAAAAAAGCACCATCAAAGAACAAAGGCAAACTTGAAATTTTAAAGTCTTGCTGGCTCAAAATGAAGAAAAAAGAACTATAGATTTCTGACTTGTTTGGTTTTTTTATTTTTTGGTGGTATTCTTACGTAACTGTACAGGTAACAAAAAAATTTTCAATAAAAAAATTGTATGTATCTGTAATGTATTGATGTTGTAAAATTATGTATATATATGATGTATAACTATGTATTAGAGATGTATATTTATCCATATACGTTATTTATACAATATTTATACATTGTAGGAGTTCATCTTCCTCAATGAGTTGATTTTTTTCTTCAATGAAAACACGTATTTAGGAAAAATTTACCCGATTTTCTCTATTATGAATGGACCGACATGAAAACAGAGATTTGATTCGATATTTACAGTTACTACATGTTAGGAATGATACAAACTCCTCTTCATTCTATTGTGCTTAATAAAAGAACTGTCTAAACATACTTTTTCGAATCCAAACTTCTTTGTTTTTTTTTCTAGGTCTACTCCTTGCATAGAAGAACATAACTGTTGTAAAAAAATGGAATTTTAGTAGTAGGCAACAAATTCCTCTTAATTTTAATTAGGCGGAACAATATAAATATTATGTGCAATTTATTCCAAATTTAAGAAATATATTTAATCTTCATATACTATATAGTTCAAAATTTATCATACATGCCAATGCGAAAAATGTTCTCTCTAATTAGAAATTGAAATGCAAAAGAAAAAAAAAAGTGTTAACGTGATTCCATACTATGAAAAAAAAAGCCCAAGCCATAGAACTATTAACAAATATCAATACATTTCGAATGAATTTGTATCAAGACGTATTCATAAATCAAGAATATATTTCATTATATCTACTTCATATCTTAAAAGAATATATTTCTTAACATGTATTTATATTTGTGTCAGGATCATAGACTTTAAAGGAATGTATTTGTATTTGTGTGTCGGTAAACAAATACATATTTATCAAATTAATAAATACATAAATACATTCCAAATATTTTTAGACCAAACTATTGAACACATTTTTATTTAGTTACCCATAATTCAAAGATATTTTTTACCATTTTCCGAAAATAAATAATTTCAAAGTTTGTAACAAAAGCAAACAATTCCTTCTTGAATGTACACTTTGCCGCTAAAATCTAGCTTGTTCACATGAACATAACCGTTAAATCCTACTTTTTGCATCTAAGGCAAAACTTCAAACAATTTTCAAGACATTGTTCTACATTTTCTTCAGATCAAAATCTCATTTCTCAGTTACAATCATGCAAGAAAATCTCAGAAATCACTCAATTTCATGCCTTAATGATCAAATCTGGTCAAGACCAAATTCCTTTCACTCTAAGCAAACTCCTCGCATGTTCAATCCAATTTACAGATTATACATCTTCAATTTTCAAGTTCGTACAAAACCCAAATCTTTATATGTATAATACCATGCTTCGTAGCTATTCAATCAGTGATGACCCACAAAAGGGTATTGTGTTTTTCAACTATATCAGGGGACAAAATGTTGTTCTTGATCAGTTTGCTTTTGTTTCTGTGCTTAGATCTTGTATGCGTTTATTGGAGAAATGGACTGGTCTAGCTGTTCATTCAGTTGTTTTGAGATCTGGGTTTGATTTGTTTCTTGATTTGAAGAATACCCTTTTGAATTTTTATTGTATTTGTGGGGGAATCCGTTGTGCACACCAACTGTTTGATGAATTTTCGAAGAGGGATTTGGTTTCTTGGAACACTTTGATGGGTGGTTATCTTTGTGTACGTGATTATTCTGCTGTTTTGGATATGTTTGTAGAGTTGCTTAGGGATGGTATTTATGCTAGTGTCACGACGATGTTGTGTGTTTTGTCTGCGATTGGTGAGTTAAAGATTGCTTTGGTAGGGGAATCCCTGCACGGTTATTGCATAAAAATTGGATTTTGCAATAGTTTGAAGGTGCTAACTGCCTTGATATCTATGTATGGGAAGATTGGTTGCGTTAGTTCAGGCCATAGACTATTTGATGAAGCTTATCAGAAAGATGTTGTCTTGTGGAACTGTTTGATAGATGGATATGCTAAAAACGGTTTGTTAGAAGAGGCATCATTTCTATTGAGGGAAATGGAGGTTCAAAGATTGAAGCCGAATTCGTCAACCTTGGCAGGTTTGCTTTCTTCTTGTGCTTCCTCCGGAGCTCTTAATATGGGTGAGTATATTCAGAACTTTGTGGAAGACCAGCAGTTGGCTTTGGATCCAGTTCATGGCACGGCGTTGATCGATATGTATGCTAAGTGTGGGTTGCTTGTGAAGGCAGTTAATGTTTTTGACAGTATGGAGACTAAAGATGTGAAGTGTTGGACAGCAATGATAATGGCTTACGGGGTACATGGGGAGGCAAAGGATGCTATTGCACTCTTCCATAGAATGGAGGATGAAGGTTTTAGGCCTAATGAAGTGACTTTCTTGGCAGTATTTAGTGCTTGTAGTCATGGAGGACTGGTGGCAGAGGGCATCAGCTGTTTTAGAAAAATGGTCCTAGAATATGGCTTGACTCCTAAAATTGAGCATTATGGATGTTTGATTGATATCTTAGGTCGTGCTGGATTGCTTGAAACAGCACGAGAACTAATAAAAGGTTTGCCCATTGAGGGGGATGCTACTGCATGGCGAGCGTTACTAGCAGCATGCAGAGTCCATGGTAGTATTGAGTTGGGAGAACAAGTGAAAAAAGAACTAGAACAAAGATTTGGCGAACACCCTGCTGATTCACTACTTCTGAACAGTACTTATGCCATCGCTGGGATATTGCCCAAGGATAGAGACATGCTAGAGGTGAAGGAAGGTGAATTAGAAAAAGTGGTGGGATCTTCTCTCAGTGGGAAGAAGGAAGCTGGATGCAGCTCAATTGAATTATGTGATAATGGTCGGGATTTCTTAGCAAGGTGAAGTACGCTAGTTCCTAGAGGACCCTGCCTTCAGCTGCCACAACAAAATTTTGATCTTCAGTATAAGAATTGCTTCTCTTTCTTTCAGACAAAGAGTGTGCACTGGCAAGCAGACTATCAATTATTCTTTGTACTCGTTTTCATTCATTCAGCATAAAGATATAAGATCAATCTCCAAAAGTATTACGCATAACACCAAAATATGTATCTCTTTTTTCTGATTAAGATGGTTGTACGCGGATCAACTTACACATACTTCAACTAATCCATCATGTAGGCTGCTATTGCCTACAAACACAACTGCGGGGTAATAACAGCAAGAGAGCTCACATGCAACTCTCACATCATTGTCATCAACTGCAATCTGCCATCTTCGCTATTCATCTGAGGAGGTAAAATGCTAAATAACATCTTAGCATAAAAATTATCAAGAAGTGTTTTACGTATTCATGAAGTGAGAGTACACTGCTCTAGGTTGACAAGAATGAGTCAAGTGAGGAAACCATGTGGCGTGCCAAATCCAAGTCCCCTGAATGTCAGTTTTCTCTGTACTACTGGTCAGCCTTCCTTACCGCCTTCAGTATAACAAACAGTGCGACTGCTACAGATTACATATGGGTTACATTGTTATGCTTTTAACTAATCTTTTGTCAATTTCCAGTCCACCACTACTCTGCTTATTCCCCTGTGAAATATTTCTAGCTGCACAAAGTCAATAAAGATTTGAGCAAACATATATGGCACATTAGCTCATGTTCAAGAAACAGCGCATCACTTTACAGCTTTATGCAACATGACACGTTGTGTTTCGAATATTTCTCTGTTTTCTATGTTCTTCTTTTTATGATAGTGAATGCTGTTGGCATAAACATATTTTCACAACAACAGCGAAGAAGACTGTGGCCCAAACATGCAAAACTACTAATGGAAGCACTGATGGAAAATTAAGGATACCAGGATGAACGTTATTGGACAAAACAGAGCATCTTTTGGGAATTACCCTATTGGAGGCATAATTTGTTTCGACAGCATGTAGAGAAGCATTTATTTGACAACTTGTTCAATACTGTGATGAATGTGAAGAATAAACTAAAGAAAACTTGAAGGCAAAGAAGGATTTACAATAATACTGTAGGCAACAGAAACTACACTTATTGGATCTACAAAACAACAAGGTCTCCAAACTCAAGGCGAGTTACACATTCACCTTGGAAGAGAAGCCTCAAACTTGTGAGTGGATTAAAATTTTGAGAATGCTTGATGGATATGCATGATATGATCCTGAGTAGACTGTTGTGGATGGTTGCGAAATGTCCAGTTGACTGTTGGATTTGTTCCAAGTCAAGAGAATTGTGCTTCGTGAAGGTGATCTTCTCCTCTTTCTTTATATCTTGGGTTCTATTTTGTCCTTCTTTGGAGGCAATCGAATTCGTAAGTATTGTTGCCTGAGGCATTCGTCTAGGATTCTAGATTCGTCAAGTTATAAAGCAAAATGGCCAATCAGAATATTCTGAATTCAATGGTTTTAATAAACACTCTGCAGTAGCTCGTCTTGGACCAGATCGAGAACAATTCTCAACAGTTTGTGTAGCCATAACTCCTATTTATTTGATTCCATGATTTATAGATGGAATCAAATACTACAACCTCACCCTTTTCCCGCACCATGGCATGGTGATAGACTGATAGTGCCTAGATTTGTCTTCTTGAGCTCTTGCAGACTATTTGAAGGGGAGCCTTGACGCAACTAGTAAAGTTGTTGCCATGTGACCAGAAGGTCACAGGTTCAAGCCGTGGAAACAGACTTTGCAGAAATGCAAGGTAAGGCTGTGTAAAATAGGCTGTCGTGGATCCCCCCCTCATAAAGGTAGCTTTAGTGCACCGGGCTACCCCTTTTTAAACTCTGGGAGACTATCTTCTGTTACCTTAATTCGAAATCTATCTTTACTTTGCTTTCAATTATTGTTATTTGATATTTTGTTGACATCTGTATTGCGGATTGTATCACTGCATCTAACTAATTATGATGTGTTGACACTAGAGAATATAAGTTGGTTGGTATGAAAAGTGATGATTGCCATACTATCATTGCATCTAACTTATTATGGTGTGTTTGACATTCGAAAAGGTAAGTTGATTGGTATGAAAAGTCATGATTGTCATATTCTTTTCTGAATCTTTAGTTCCTAGTTCATTTGAAATGCCTTGCCAGAAAGAATATGTGAACTCATCACAAATATTAGCCAGTTTCCTCAAGGACGTGCTCAAATACATTGAGGGAAGACAACTTAGCTAGGATGAAACAAAACATTCCTATAATCCTAATGGAACATCTTGCCGTTCATCTTGTCCAATATTATAGATAGATGTAGTCCTTTGCCATTTATTTCACTTAATATAAGTTATTATTTATTTTTTCCACTTTTTAATCAATGGAACATTCTGCACTCCTACTACATGTATGAAGAAATATTGATAAATATAAAAGGTTCATATAGCAAAAAGCTAAAATTGAGGAATAGACTGATATGGAGATGAAGTCGGCCACAATACAATGTATGGACTAAACTAGATACAGGAGTGCCCGTGCTAACATGGGTCCAACAAATGTTAACTTTTCTCTCAATTTATATGATATATATAAAATTTGAAGAGTTCGTCAACTTTTTAATATGTTTTTTTTTTTTGGATATTTTAAGTCGTTAATTATTGTGATTTATAATACATTTTACGTAATTTTCAAATAATATATCACAAATTAAATCATTTCTTCACAACTGACAAAATGCAACTAAAACACAATAATACAAGTGTACAGTAAGCAAATGTATCAATGTTAATGATCGTAGTTATAAACTCTATTATGTATTGACGCGTGTGTTACTGATACATGGAAATCAATGATATTGGTAATGCAAGAGGTTTTAATGCATGCATTAGAATGGTTAAAGACTCATAATCATTATTGATGAGTATGAATTAAATGCAAGAATACATTGACAAGTAAGATAAAATACAAGAGGAAAACAAACTCAACAGGAAGAAATTAAGACAAAATGATCACTAGGATCTGGGCAAAACTAACTAGTTCTATCCAAGCCTAACAACTAAATTCGAGAAGTGAACTGGACATGAAATTAAGACAAAATGAGAGAAATCAAACTTTAAACAGACATGAAAAGGAAGCTTAAACAGCCCATAAATTTAAGAAAAAAGATAGCCCATTGAAGAGTATATATAGTAACCAAGAACAAATTTAATGACAAACGCATATTTTGAATCAAAACTTACATGCAGGAATCATTTTGAGAGAGAAGTTACTGAAATAGACTCAAACTATACCAAAACGAGTCATTTAACAAATTAGAACTTGAATGAATGTCAACTATGAAGAATCATCAGGCCAAAATAAAGAAAAAAATAAGAACAATTTGTTTTTAAAAAATAATAATAAATAAAGCAAAGACCAAAAAAGAAAGAAAAGTCTTTAGGCTAAAGCCAAAAGTGAGGAAAGGTACAGGAGAAAAAGGAAAAAAAAAGAAAGGAACTTTAAAATAAGGGTTTTAAAAGTAAGGTTTTGCTGAGGAAGAAGCAATATAGCTACAAGTTTAAAACAGGAGAAATATAGCATAGTATTGAAGGTTTTAATTGGGTAAAGAGCTACAAGCTTCTGGCAGCACAAAAAGAAGAAGAAATTAATATATATGGCACCAGATTGATCAAACATTGTACGAATTTTAGAAGAGATTTGAACTTCGCACTTGCTTCCCGTAAAGGTTCACTCGACAGAAAGGTCAATATCTAGTCAATAGATTATTTTTCTTGAGTTATCTTCTTATGATTCTAGATTTTGTTGGGTACAAAGCTAAGTTGCTGTTGTTAGTAAATAATAGGCAGTTGTATTGCTTCTTAACCCTAATCACTAGGTGGGTATACTTTTTTAGTAAGGAATCGGAGGAACAAATTGTAAAAATAGATTGAAATGGGTAAGGATATGAACTTATGGGATTATTCATAGCATAAATAGATATAATTTGATAAATGGAGAGTCAATCATGAAACCTCAAGGGTTGGGCATTCTAAAGTTACTATGAAATAACCTGTATGAAGAGGTTAACACGAAATTGTTATGAATGTGATTATAGATTGACCAAAGGAATTCGTACGGATTACTAGAGTGACGAGCTTGGTATTTCGGCATGAGTATTGTGAGTAGTAGTCTTACCATAATTTGTGTTTTATAACTTTCATGATTTATACATGGTTTATAAAGTGAGTGATTTATCGAAATGCTTTGAACTTGCATATGGGACAAGTCTTTTACTTGATATGATACCGAAATAGTTATTTGAGATGAACTTGTTTTTATAAGGCATGTTTATTGATACTTGAGATATGATTACCGTTATCGAAAGAGTTTAACATTTTCTTGAGAAATAGTATTTTGACATATGTTTTGATTAAAGTTTTATATACTATGATTTGATAAGAACTTAAATGTCTTGTAACATTTTGAAATGTTTCTACTGTTTACAAAGAAAAGTATAAATGAGAGCAGACCTTGATGGATCCCGTAGCTAACGGCGAATTCGTTAGACCTGATGCACCTTGTAGTTACAGATTATCGATAAAGTCCTTGCTAGTGGGAAGGTAGAACTAACATACTGTTACCGATATCCCTCGAGTAGGGATCTACCGATATGAATATTTAACTCCTTTATGAGGAGTTCACCGTTATTGGTTACTTCTTAAAGAAGGTCACACTGATTACATGATTCATCCTTGGAAACCTCCAAATATAAGATTGATATGAAAGTGTTTTTCTGAGTTTATTTCTAAAAGTTCACATTGATTTGCTTACATGAGACAAATAAGATTGAATATTGCTACTGTTTCTGAAAGAGCATTTATTTCATGATTTTGATTATCATACTGAAACGACCCCAAAAATGCCCGAAAATGTGCTTCGGAAACACCTATAATTGTAATTTCCATATATCTCAAAATCCGTGCATGATTTCGGAAATTCGACTTCATATTCTTATTTGTGGGGTCAAATTGAGTGGGAAATGGGTCTAACCCAAATTTTAGAGCAACCGTATCAAAATTCGAAAATCGCAAAAATTGCGATTTGGAGGGTCAACTTTAAAGGGGCATATATCTTAGCACACAAGGAACTGGAAGGGCTGCAACCTATCAAATTAAAGCTCTTTGAGTTAGCTTTCCAACGCACTTGGTTTCACCTTAGTCCGAGTTAGGATGAGGGAGTTATGACCATTTTCGTAAAACCTGTCTGTGCAGATTTGCAATTTCCAGTGAGCTTTTTTTTTAGGCGGGTTGGAGACGTTTTTTATAAAAAGGGGATATGCCCCATACTTAGTCATTTTTCTTAACTCCAAAAACACTCTCTAAGCCCTCTCCAAAAATTCCACCAAGATCTTCAACCAAATTCAAACATCTCAAGCTCTAATTCCGGATTCAAGACTCAATCTCAAGCTTCGATTCTCCATTCCAATCTTCATCAAGGATTCTCCAAAGTTGAGGTATGTGGGTTTGATTGTGGAAACCTTCCTTTCCACAAGTCCAATCATTTATCCTCTATTTCTACTTCAAGTTTATGGGTCCTTATGATTATTTATGAACTCTTGAATTATGGAATTACTACTACACACCCTATTATGGTCCATTTTGCATATTATCATGAAATGGAATTATTATGTGATGTTTATGGTTTACATGCTTCCATGATCAAATTATGAAGGTTGATATATATATGTATGTTGTTGGTGGGCTGATTTATATGGATTTTGGAATTGGTTGGACTTAGTATTCTTGAAATACATGATTTCATTTACATGAACAATTGCCCACCTTGTGTTTGATAAAATGCCCATTTATAGAATTCTTAGAAAAGGGAAGGTCCAAGGTACGTCCTATGAGTCGGATGGTTATGTAATTACTGAAATGATGATGAAATGGACACATGTATATGATTTTCCCTAAATAAGTGTTGTGAGTCGACCAAGCCTAGTACGGGGGGTAGTAGGCCCGTATAACCGTATCGAGGGGTTGGTACCTTGGTTGCCTAGTACGGGGGGTAGTAGGCCCGTATAACCGTATCGAGGGGTTGGTACCTTGGTTGCCTAGTACGGGGGGTAGTAGGCCCGTATAACCGTATCGAGGGGTTGGTACCTTGGTTGCCTAGTACGGGGGGTAGTAGGCCCGTATAACCATATCGAGGGGTTTGTACCTTGGTCCCTAGCTCGGGGGTGGTAGGCCCGTGTAACCATATTGAGGGGTTTGTACCTCTTTCGCCTCTCCAAGGGGGTGGTAGGCCTTGGAAATACTATATTGATGGTCACTCGCCACACATGTACTACGTCCCACTAAATATGATTTTTATGTAAGCATCATTATACATATCATTTCATTAATATGCTATCTATTGGGTATGATTACATTTTTCCTATGATGTCCATCTAATGTAGCATTGCATTGCATCCCATATACTTAGTACATTCAAATGTACTAACGCATACTCTATGCCTACATGATGTCACCATGTAGGGACCGGAGCACCGCTTGACCATCCTCCTCCGCGTGGCTAGTACGATTTTCTATAGTGGTTATTGGTGAGTCCTCCATTTCGGGGACGTTGCTCATGATCTTTTGCTATGTATAAAACTTTTCCTTTCTAGTTATGTTTTGACTATGAGGGTGAGCCCGGTAGTTTGTCTTGGCCCCCGCTAAGTACTCATGTTTAGAGGTGGTGTTGGACAAGTCGTGTATTATGCTTGAGCTTGACTCATCTATGGTATTATGTATCATTTCTTTTTTTTCTTTCTTGCTCCCTTAGTCCCGATTTCCCCCTTGATTATGCTTATCGCTTATGGTCATTTAATTGCTTCCGCGACCAAGGATGTGTAATGATACGCTATGAGGCTTGTTTGGGGTTCCTTCGGGTTCCCCATTCGCCGGTCACATCTAGGCCCTAGGCTGGGGTCGTGACAAACTTGGTATCAGAGCCCTAGGTTGAATGATCCTCGGAGTCCAACACACCGCGTTGATTAGAGTCCGATTCATGGTTGTGTTGTGCACCACAACTATGAGTAGGAGGCTATGAGACGTTTTAGGAAATGTTTCCCTTCTCCATGTTCTAAGTCGTGCTGTAGAGTTGAATTAAGTTCTTCCCTAACGGTTGTTCTTTGCTATGCTAGATCATGTCTAATACAAGAGGAAGACGATCCCGACTTGTTGCGTGAGTCATATAAGGTGTCTACTCCTATTGGTGCATATATTGTTGCTAGGAAGGTCTATAGAAATTGTCCTATTTTGCATCTTGCATAAAATATTGCCTTGTGATCTTGTTGAATTGAACATGGTCGATTTTGATGTTGTTCTTGGGATGGATTGGTTGCATGCATACTATGCTTCTATTGATTGTAGAACCCGTAGGGTCAAGTTCCAATTCCAAGTGAACCCATTCTTGAGTGGGAAAGCCAAAATGTGGTAGTCAAGGGTAGATTCATCTCTTGCATTAAAGCCCGTAAGTTGATCTCTAAGGGGTGTCTCTATCACCTTGTGAGGGTTAGGGATGTGGAGTCCAAAACCCTTCTTATAGAGTCGGTTCCGGTCGTAAATGAATTCCTTGATGTCTTTCCTAATGACCTTCCCGATGTTCCTCCCGAAAGGGAAATAGATTTTGGCATAGGCCTCCTTCCCGATACTCAACCCATTTCTATTCCCCCTTACCGTATGGCACCGGCGGAGTTAAAGGAGTTGAAAGAACAATTGAGGGACTTGTTGGAGAAGGGTTTTATTAGGCCTAGCCAATCACCATGGGGTGCACCGATGTTGTTTGTGAAGAAGAAAGATGGGTCCCTTAGGATGTGTATCGATTATCGGCAACTCAATAGGGTCACCGTCAAGAATAAATATCCTCTTCCTAGGATTGATGACTTGTTCGACCAATTGCAAGGGGCTAGCCACTTCTCTAAGATTGATCTTCGGTCCGGGTATCATCAAGTGAAGGTGAGGGAGGGTGACATTCCCAAGACAGCCTTCCGGACTAGGTATGGACATTATGAATTTGTGGTCATGTCCTTTGGGTTGACCAATGCACCGGCTACCTTCATGGACCTAATGAATAGGGTCTTTAAACCCTACCTTGATTCCTTTGTTGTGGTCTTCATTGATGATATTTTAATCTATTCGCATAGCGAGGAAGAACATACGGGTCACTTGAGGGTTGTGTTGCAAAGATTAAGAGAGGAGAAGTTGTATGCCAAGTATGAAAAGTGTGAATTTTGGTTGAGGGAGGTTGCTTTCCTAGGTCATGTGGTGTCGGGGGATGGTATTAAGGTAGACCCTAAGAAGACCGATGTGATTAGAAATTGGCCTAGGCCATTGACCCGTCGGATATTAGGAGCTTCTTGGGCTTAGCGGGTTACTACCGGAGATTTGTGAATGGGTTTTCTTCTATTGCTTCTCCCATGACTAAGTTGACACAAAAGAAGGCTAAGTTTGAGTGGACCGACAAGTGCGAAAGGAGTTTTCAAACCTTGAAAGATAAACTTGTGTCCGCTCCTATATTGTCACTACCAGATGGGCTTGAGGGATTTATTGTGTATTGTGATGCTTCTAGAGTTGGCTTGGGTTGTGTCCTAATGCAAAATGGTAAGGTGATAGCCTATGTTTCTAGACAACTCAAAGTGCATGAAAAGAACTATCCTATGCATGATCTTGAATTAGCCGCGGTGGTGTTTGCTTTAAAGATTTGGCGTCATTATTTGTATGGGGTACATGTCGATGTGTTCACCGATCATAAGAGCCTCCAATATGTCTTCACCCAAAAAGATCTCAACTTGAGACAAAGAAGGTGGCTAGAATTTCTTAAAGATTATGATATGAGTGTGCATTATCATCCCGGTAAAGCTAATGTGGTGGCGGATGCTTTGAGTAGGGTGTCTATGGTAGCCTAGCTCATGTTGATATTGGTGATAGGGAAATGGCTAGGGAGGTACATCGGTTGGCTAGGTTGGGGGTTAGGTTGGAAGAGGTTGGTAATGGTGGTGTGGTCGTTGTTGATGGTGCTAGGTCTTCCTTGGTTGATGAGGTGATAGCAAAACAAGATCTTGATTCTTCCTTGTTTGAATTGAAGGCTTTGGTGAAAGAGGGCAAGGTGGAAGTTTTCTCCCAAGGGGGAGATGGTGCCCTTAGGTACCAAGGTAGGTTGTGTGTGCCTTGTGTTGATGGTTTGAGGGAGAAAATTCTTGAGGAGGCTCATAATTCTTCCTACTCCATCCACCCCGGTTCCACCAAAATGTATAGAGATTTGAGGGATGTGTATTGGTGGAGAGGCATGAAGAAGGACATTGCCAAATTCGTCTCCGGTTGTCATAGTTGTCAACAAGTCAAGGCCGAACATCAAAGGCCGGGTGGTCTAACCCAAGACATAGAGATTCCTACTTGGAAGTGGGAAGAAATTAATATGGATTTTGTAGTTGGTTTACCCAAGACTAGAAAGGTTTTGATTCTATTTGGGTGGTGGTTGATAGGATGACAAAATCGGCTCATTTTCTACCGGTAAAGACAACATATGGGGCGGAAGATTATGCAAGGTTATATATTCATGACTTGGTAAGGTTGCATGGGATTCCTCTATCCATCATATCGGACCGTGGTACTCAATTTACTTCACACTTTTGGAAGTCTTTTCAAAGGGGTCTAGGTACGAGAGTTAAGCTTACTACGGCCTTTCACCCGCAAACGGATGGACAAGCCGAAAGGACTATCCAAACACTTGAGGATATGCTTAGGGCTTGTGTATTGGAGCTTAAGGGTAGTTGGGATGATCATCTTCCATTGATTGAGTTTGCCTATAACAATAGCTATCATTCTAGCATCGGTATGGCTCCTTTTGAGGCTCTCTATGGGAGGCGTTGTAGATCACCGGTTGGGTGGTTTGAGGTTGGTGAGGTGGCCTTGTTAGGACCAGACCTAGTTATGGAGGCTCTTGAGAAGGTTAGGATGATTAGAGAAAGGTTGAAGATGGCCCAAAGTCGCCAAAAGTCCTATGCCGATGCGAGGAGAAGGGCTCTTGAATTCCGAGTTGGTGATTGGGTTTATTTGAAGGTGACACCCATGAAGGGTGTGGTTCGTTTTGGTAAGAAGGGCAAGTTGAGCCCAAGATACGTGGGTCCTTATAAGGTGATGAGGAGAATTGGCAAGGTAGCTTATGAGTTGGAATTGCCTAGCGAGATGGATTTGGTTCATCCGGTATTTCATGTGTCTATGTTGAGGAAGTGTGTGGGTGATCCGAATGCCATTGTGTCTCTTGATGTTGTGGGTGTTGTTGAAGATAATTTGACCTATGAAGAGGTTCCGGTCCAGATTTTAGATAGACAAGTGAAGAGGTTGAGAAACAAAGATGTGGCTTCCATTAAAGTCCTTTGGAGAAATCAACAAGTTGAAAGTGCTACTTGGGAGGCCGAAGCGGACATGCAAAGGCGATATCCTTATCTTTTCCACTCCACTCGAGCCTAAGGTATTGATCTAAGCCCTTTATAAAATCTCAGGTCTTAAGTTCAGCCCCATGTCATTGCATACATTCATGTTTAAGTTGAAAGTTCATTGTGGTTTTACAACTATGTTGAGGTTTTTGAAATAAGTGTAAGTGCATTGTTGCATCCTTATGTGGGCTGAAATTGCCATGTTTGTGTCTCTCATGTACGTTTCTTTAACATTCGGGGACGAATGTTCCCAAGGGGGAGATATTGAAACGACCCCAAAAATGCCCGAAAATGTGCTTCGGAAACACCTATAATTGTAATTTCCATATATCTCAAAATCCGTGCATGATTTCGGAAATTCGACTTCATATTCTTATTTGTGGGGTCAAATTGAGTGGGAAATGGGTCTAACCCGAGCAACCGTATCAAAATTCGAAAAATCGCAAAAATTGCGATTTGGAGGGTCAACTTTAAAGGGGCATATCTCTTAGCACACAAGGAACTGGAAGGGCTGCAACCTATCAAATTAAAGCTCTTTGAGTTAGCTTTCCAACGCACTTGGTTTCACCTTAGTCCGAGTTAGGATGAGGGAGTTATGACCATTTTCGTAAAACCTGTCTGTGCAGATTTGCAATTTCCAGTGAGCTTTTTTTTAGGCGGGTTGGAGACATTTTTTTATAAAAAGGGGATATGTCCCATACTTAGTCATTTTTCTTAACTCCAAAAACACTCTCTAAGCCCTCTCCAAAAATTCCACCAAGATCTTCAACCAAATTCAAACATCTCAAGCTCTAATTCCGGATTCAAGACTCAATCTCAAGCTTCGATTCTCCATTCCAATCTTCATCAAGGATTCTCCAAAGTTGAGGTATGTGGGTTTGATTGTGGAAACCTTCCTTTCCACAAGTCCAACCATTTATCCTCTATTTCTACTTCAAGTTTATGGGTCCTTATGATTATTTATGAACTCTTGAATTATGGAATTACTACTACACACCCTATTATGGTCCATTTTGCATATTATCATGAAATGGAATTATTATGTGATGTTTATGGTTTACATGCTTCCATGATCAAATTATGAAGGTTGATATATATATGTATGTTGTTGGTGGGCTGATTTATATGGATTTTGGAATTTGGTTGGACTTAGTATTCTTGAAATACATGATTTCATTTACATGAACAATTGCCCACCTTGTGTTTGATAAAATGCCCATTTATAGAATTCTTAGGAAAGGGAAGGTCCAAGGTACGTCCTATGAGTCGGATGGTTATGTAATTACTGAAATGATGATGAAATGGACACATGTATATGATTTTCTCTATATAAGTGTTGTGAGTCGACCAAGCCTAGTACGGGGGTAGTAGGCCCGTATAACCGTATCGAGGGCGTTGGTACCTTGGTTGCCTAGTACGGGGGGTTAGTAGGCCCGTATAACCGTATCGAGGGGTTGGTACCTTGGTTGCCAGTACGGGGGGTAGTAGGCCCGTATAACCGTATCGGGGGTTGGTACCTTGGTTGCCTAGTACGGGGGGTAGTAGGCCCGTATAACCATATCGAGGGGTTGGTACCTTGGTCCCTAGCACGGGGGGTGGTAGGCCCATGTAACCATATCGAGGGGTTTGTACCTTGGTCCCTAGCACGGGGGGTGGTAGGCCCGTGTAACCATATTGAGGGGTTTGTACCTCTTTCGCCTCTCCAAGGGGGTGGTAGGCCTTGGAAATACTATATTGATGGTCACTCGCCACACATGTACTACGTCCCACTAAATATGATTTTTATGTAAGCATCATTATACATATCATTTCATTAATATGCTATCTATTGGGTATGATTACGCATTTTTCCTATGATGTCCATCTAATGTAGCATTGCATTGCATCCCATATACTTAGTACATTCAAATGTACTAACGCATACTCTATGCCTACATGATGTCACCATGTAGGGACCGGAGCACCGCTTGACCATCCTCCTCCGCGTGGCTAGTACGATTTTCTATAGTGGTTATTGGTGAGTCCTCCATTTCGGGGACGTTGCTCATGATCTTTTGCTATGTATAAAACTTTTCCTTTCTAGTTATGTTTTGACTATGAGGGTGAGCCCGGTAGTTTGTCTTGGCCCCCGCTAAGTACTCATGTTTAGAGGTGGTGTTGGACAAGTTGTGTATTATGCTTGAGCTTGACTCATCTATGGTATTTATGTATCATTTCTTTTTTTTGCTCCCTTAGTCCCGATTTCCCCCTTGATTATGCTTATCGTTTATGGTCATTTAATTGCTTCCGCGACCAAGGATGTGTAATGATACGCTATGAGGCTTGTTTGGGGTTCCTTTGGGTTCCCCATTCGCCGGTCACATCTAGGCCCTAGGCTTGGGTCGTGACACATACTAGCATGTTTTCTGGCTTATCCCTCATTAAAATGGTTGTGGTTAAGTGCTATTACTCACTGAGCTAGCGTCTCACTCCTTGCTAAATGTTTTTACTGAGAACTCATGTGGTATTGATGAGGATTTCATTTACTAGAGAATGTGATTTGGTAGCTTCTGGTGAGCCCCGCATTGCTCCGCGTGGCAAGAGATTTATCGAGTTGCTATGTTTCATTTTTTAAAACTCTTAGAGTCTCTATTTGTCAGTCCTTATTAGAGTCATGATTATTCCTTCATATTGTAGTCAAGTGGCTTGTTTTAAACTTATTTTTGGAATTGGAGAAGAATTGGTATAATTGTGTGGCGATTGAATTGTTGATGGATATTGACATGAGATCGAGATGTTATTAGGTGTATTGTTGATTTTTAAGATAGGGAAAAATTGGATAGGCCCAAAAACAAAGGAAACTCTGCCTGATTTTCTGTAGATTTATGTTAAGGCTTGCTTTGGGATTCTTTCCCCTTAGCGCCGGTCACAGATCCTAAATTGGGTCGTGACAGGGTTTGTATCAGAGCTTAGCTTATTCCTATGACTTATGGAGAACATGTTAGTAGTAGAATCTCAATTGTGGTTATGTTGCCGGTCATTCCTATAATTGTGATTCTGCGAGGATGTGATAGGAGGTGTCTTGTCTTTCTTTCTTATTCCTCCTTGCTTGTGCTAGTAATAGAGCCAACTAGATGAATCTAACATTTTTATCTTTCTATCACATGTCTTGAATTTAGTCATCCACTACCAAGAATAGTCAAGGGTTCGGAGGCATAAAGGGATACCTTCGTAAACACATGTCTCTTCCAATTAAGGGGAACAAACAAAAGTAGTTTTAAAGGCCAAGAAAGAGGTCGACATGTCACTACCTATGTGAAATGTAATATATTTCTTTTCTTGAAAGAGTACTATTCTGCCACTTTAGAAACATGAGAGTGTTACTGTTAAGACACTTATCTTTCCCAAATGAGTCAAGGATATTAATGGACATATTGAATAGAGTGAACAACATACATAGTGAGGTCTGAAAAACATAATGAATTGAGTCATACAACAAAATAGGGTCCAAGACCAATTCCAAGCAACTATAAATATTCAGATTTGTCTAAAAAAAAATGCCTTGAGAGTTTCTAAAGATGAAACCTCCAAAGTTCTAACAACTCAAAGATCCTTAAAAGGTCTTAAAGGTTTTTGAAAAAAAGATTCTTGGGCTAAATACCTCAAGTTTTATGAGCTCTAGCATGCTTCAGCAAGAGTGTTGAAGAATAGGCAGCTAACAAACCGATGAATATGATTATATAAATGGTATGATATTGTACTGTTAGGAATACCAATAGGAGAGCACCATCGACTTGAGACGATTCACTAAGTTATTTATAGACTATTCCTTTCTTGACAGTTGGAAATATGTAACTTGAAGAGGAATTCAAGAAATTTGTTCAAATGATGGATTGAACTCACATATGACCCAATCTCCAATAGGCTAGATATGCTCCCCACTTATTATCTATCGAAGTATTTTTTTTTTTAGATTTAGAGGTTTATTGGAGGGTTGGATAGCCCTTAAACAACCTTATGGATGAAGACCTTAACCTACTTTGAGGTAATTGATGTTTCTAAAAGATTAGAAATATGTGATGTGATAAGTGAACAATCAAAGAGTCATTCGAGGAGGCCAAAAATTAAGAAATTTTAGTACGAATCAAAGAGTTGGGAATTATAAATGCTTAAATATATTTGAAAATACTTTTACTGATTGCTACTCTCGAGGAATTATTATTATTATTAGTTTTGCTGGACATGTATATAAAGTTTGTCAGAGTTGAGAGAAGAGAAAGAGAGTTACAAAAAATGGATGATATTTATCTTTTAGTATAACGACCTAGCGACCTGTGAAAAAAATTGCTACGGTTCCTATCTATGGTACAAGAAATGGTATGCTCTCTTATCTATGGTAAAGAATGTTGTAGATCTACATAAAATACCATTAGTGAGAGAATTAGATGATGTATTTCCTATGAATTTTTCCACGATTATCGTCTATATGAGAAATAGATTGTTGATAATGATTTGGTACCTACCACCTAGCCCATATTGGTACCTCCATATCATATGGCACCAATGGAGTGGAGAGTTAAGGAATAGTTTGCAACCTACTGGAAAGGGCTTTATAGAACTCAATTGTAAACAAATATCTTTTGTGAAAAAAAAGGGTCAGGTACTTGAGAATATATATATATATATATACTACTAATAGTTAAACTATGTAACGATATGCAATAAGTAACGATTGCCTCGTATAAATGACCTATTTGATTGGTTTCCTGGAGCCGTGTGATTGTCCGATATTGATTTTTTTTTGTTGGTTATCATAAGTCCAAAAGGAGGTGAATATTCTAAGATAGCTTTCTGAACTCAATAATTGCATTTTAAAAAGAATGTCTTGGTTGTTTCCTTTGGACTTCTCTATGTCTTAGTCGCAATTACGGACTTAATGAATAAGATTTTCAAGACATTGCTTGAAAGATTGGTGCCAATGGTTATTGTGTATATTCGAGTGTATTCTCATAGCTAGAATGAACACAAGGATCATCTCATGATTATATTCGAACATAACAAGAATATCAACTTTAGGTCGAATTTTCCAAGTGTCAAGTGTATCAAAGAATTGGAATTATTATGTATACAGAAAAGATAGAAGCATTTGATAGTCTACCCCAAATGTTTGGTGGAGTATTTCTCTAGGATAGTTATGTTAATGACTAAGTTATAAGAAGAAAAGGGAACAAAATTTCAGTAGATGGCGCAATAAGAGTAGAGATTTAAAAAAACTCAAGATATGGTTGACCACCACGATAGAGCTAGCCTTGTCGTCAGGTTTTGAAGGATCCGTAGTGCTCCTTGATACTTTGAGGGAAGGATTAGGATGTGTTCTCACGTAGAAGGGTCGTGTGATCATGCCTCAAGACAGTTGAATAAGCATAAGAGAAATCACCCCACCATAATTTGAAGATGGTACAATTGTATTTGCTCGATAGATTCAGAGACAACACTTATACGACGAATCCAATGAGATTTATACAGACTATGAGAGCTTGGTATTTATGTTCCAGTAGAAAGATTTGATATTTCAATTTGCACTACTGGAGGAAACTACTCGATGACTATAAATTTTACTATTTGGTGTCGTATGGAAAATTACAATATTATGGCAGATGCATTGAGAAGCAAATCCATGGGCTATTTGACATATAGCCCTTGCAAATAGATTTTTGACCTAAGATGTGCACACACTCGACGATATGGATATCAAATTAGTGTGAGAAACTCAGAGACATTGTTGGCTTATGTTTAGGCCAAGTCCTTATTGGTAGAGTACACCGAGATCACCTGATAGAAGGATGAGAATTGTGTGAATATTGAAATAAGGTTATAGAGAGTAAAGACATGAATATGAGTATTGACAGTTATGTCGCTTTTGGACTAAGTGGCTGATTATGACAATCGAACATAGGTGATGTGAGAGAGATTATTCTTCAGGAAGTTATAACTCTTAATACATTGTAGATCCTGGATCTTCTAAGACACCTGAAGCAAGTGTACTGGTGGGAACTTATAAAGAAAGATATTGCTAACTTCATTTCTAGTGGATGACTTGTAACATGTTAAAGATTAGCATAAGCAACCTATATGACTACTACTATAATTTGAGATTCCAAAATGGAAATCGAAAAAAGTTACTATTGATTTTATGATCGAGCTACCACGAACACTTCGAGGTTATGACCATATGTGAGTATTTGTAGATCGGCTTACAAAACCAACACGTTTCTTACTGTTCAAAACTTGATAAAAATAGAGAAACATCTGCGAAAATTTACATGAACAAAATTGTTCGACTCCATGAGTTCCAGTGTCCATCATATTTGATAGAGTATCACTGTTTACTTCATGTTGATGAGAAGTTTCCCAAGAAATATTGGGTACAAGAATAGATCTTAGTACTGCATTTCATCCATAGACAGACGGGCATTCTGAGCATATTGTACAAATCTTAAAGGATGTGTTATGAGCTTGTATTCTTGATTTTAACTGTAGTTGGGATGTTTACTTACCAATAGCGGATTTTGCCTACAACAATAACTTTTCGTGAAGCTTTTAAAGGTCTCGATATGAAGCCTTATATGGTAGGAGATGTCGTTTACCACCAAATAGTTCGAAGTTGACAAGGCTAATATATTGGAATTTGGGAATAGTTAAACTTAGTACAGGAAGCTATGGACAAGGTTTAGTTAATCAGACAAAAGTTGCTCATCACACTTCAAGTAGGTGAAAGTCTTATACATAAAAGAGGAAAGGGAATTTAAAATACATAGTTGGGGACCAAATCTTACTAAGAATCCCTTAGTGAATGGCGTGAGGTGATTCAAGAAGAAAAAATAAAGTGGAAAATTGAGCTCAAAACTTGTAAGACCATATAAAATTTCTTGACCAGGTGAGAGAATGGTGTCCAATCATTTAATACTTCCTTTTGTGATGTATTTTACTCGTCCAATATGTCATGTCTACTAAGAAAAAGTATATCAAACTCTGCTCATGTGCTTGAAGCACCAACTATAAAACTTGAGTTGAACTTGACTTATGCAGAGGGACCAGTGGTTATTATTGACAAACAAGTAATTAAAAAGGTTACGATCAAAATTTATTCGTAAAAGTTTTGAAGAGAAACAACACAATTGAAGGAGCTACTTCAAAGTTGGAAAATGATATACAACTCACATGTCCTCGTTTGTTCAGGCACTAAGTGTGCATTTATTTAAATTTGGGGACCGAATTTCTTAATATAATGGATATTAAAGAAGCAAAATAAATAAATAAGAACAATTTGTTTTTAAAAAATAATAATAAATAAAGCAAAGACCAAAAAGAAAGAAAAGTTTTTGGGCTAAAGTGAGGAAAGGTACAGGAGAAAAAGGTAAAAAAAAGAAAGTAACTTTAAAATAAGGGTTTTAAAAGTAAGGTTTTGCTGAAGAAGAAGCAATATAGCTACAAGTTCAAAAAAGGAGAAATATAGCATAGTATTGAAGGTTTTAATTGGGTAAAGAGCTACAAGCTTCTGGCAGCACAAAAAGAAGAAGAAATTAATATATATGGCACCAGATTGATCAAACATTGCACGCATTTTAGAAGAGATTTGAACTTCACACTTGCTTCCCGTAAAGGTTCACTCGGCAGAAAGGTCAATATCTAGTTAATAGATTATTTTTCTTGAGTTATCTTCTTATGATTCTAGATTTTGTTGGGTACAAAGCTAAGTTGCTGTTGTTAGTAAATAATAGGCAGTTGTATTGCTTCTTAACCCTAAGAACCAGGTGGGTATACTTTTTTAGTAAGGAATCGGAGGAACAAATTGTATAAATAGATTGAAATGGATAAGGATATGAACTTATGGGATTATTCATAGCATAAATAGATATGATTTGATAAATGGAGAGTCAATCATGAAACCTCAAGGGTTGGGCATTCTAAAGTTACTATGAAATAACCTGTATGAAGAGGTTAACACGAAAATGTTACGAATGTGATTATAGATTGACCAAAGGAGTTCGTACGGATTACTAGAGTGACGAGCTTGGTATTTCGGCATGAGTATTGTGAGTAGTAGTCTTACCATAATTTGTGTTTTACAACTTTCATGATTTATACATGGTTTATAAAGTGAATGATTTACCGAAATTCTTTGAACTTGCATATGTGTAATGACCCTGAAGGTTAATTTTGGTAATTTTGTTAAATAACTGTTTTGCCCCTCCCGAGAGTTGCCCCGAGTCATATTTTAAATGTTTTCGAAGTTGGTTTTGTGAGTTAAAATGAAGTTTTGTAAAGTTTTGAATTTTGAAGGCTTAAGTTGCAAATTTGTGGTTTTATAGGTCATTCGAATTTTCGGGACTCGAATATAAATTTTGTCGATTCCATCAGTTCTAGAACGTGGATTTTTGCCTAGGAGAGTTGACGGAGTCAGATTTGGGGCTATTTTGAGGATTTGAGGTCCTAAGTTGGAAAATTATGGAAATTTGATCATACAATTGACTTTAGTCAACATTCGGAGATCCGATGCTCAGATGTCGATTTCGACAACTCCGTTGGATTCGAGGGTTGATTTTTAGAGGGTCCCGAGCTTGTTTTGAGTTGTTGAGGCATGAGTTAGTTTTGAGGTGCTTCATCGGATATCGGGTCAAGGAGACCTTGAATCCAAAATCCGATGGTACCATTGAATTCGGAACATCGAGTTTAGTGGGGTTGTATATCTGGTTTGTTTGCACGGGGTTCCGAACGAATCCCGAGGGGCCATTCGGAGATTTGAGAGTTGGCTGATTTTGCTGCTATCTGGTGCCAGCTATTTAAGCCTCCGCGTTCGCTGAGGGTAAGGTTATTGGTCTCCGCATTCGCGGAATAGGGTCCGCATTCACGGAGGTTGCTGAGTGTTAGTCTCCGCGTTCGCGGATGGGGCTCCGCATTTGCGGAGGGTTAATTATCCCTAGTAGCGAGTTAGTCTCCGCGTTCGCAGAGAAGGTCTCGCGTTCACGGAGTGTATGTGAATTGGTCTCCGTGTTCGCAGAGTAAGTGGTCCGCATTCGTGGAGAACAAAAATGGCCTGGACAGTGTAAAGTCGGGATTTCGGCTATTTTCACCATTTTAATCATTTTGGAGCTCTCTTGGGCGATTTTTGAAGAGGAAATTCTTGGGAATCAGTGTGGGTAAGTAATTTTAACCCTTGGCCTTGATTACCCAATGTTTATATCATGATTTTGAATAGGAATTTGGAATTTTTAAGTGAGATTTTGGGGGTTTTTGGTTGAACTCCGAATTTGAGAAAAATTGATGATTGTGAGTAGATTTGAGCTCCGTTTTCCAAATGGTTTTCACCATTGAGTTCCTATGATATTGAGGATGAGTTTTCTGAAAGAAATTCTTGATTCTAGTTCCGTTTTCGAAATCGGAGTTTGGGGTTGTTCCATCTTTTTCTTTCGAATTTCGCATTCTTGGTCTTGATAGGCTCGAATTATGATTGGGTTTTTATTTGTGAATAGATTGTGTTGATTTGGATTGCTCACGGAAGGGAAAAGCTCCGATTGTTGATTGATTCCGATTTGATTAAGGCAAATGAACTCTTAAAACCTTGTAAATCACTTAGAATCTCGATTTCCTAACTTGATTGTGTTGGGGAGTAATGGGATTGAGGTGTTGGGTGAGTTCTTGCATGAATCAATCTAAGAATAACTGGCGGGGTTAATAAAATGGTTTGTGTACTATGTGAAAGGCCAATGTGTGATTGGGCCATAGACTTGATATTATTGAAAGATTGATGTGTTGCCATGATAGTCTCGATATGATTATAATTGTGTTGAACATGTCTTTTGCTCATTGTTGATTATGGGACTAGACTTGAGGCTTATGCTTATCTATTGACCCTACTTGTGATGAAAGGGGTAGAGAAATGGAGACTAGGCAATTGACATCATTGATATATTGAGTACATTGAGATCTCGACTGTTGTTGTTGATATATTGATGATAGTGTGACGTGATTTAACTTGATATGAATTGCGTTGTGATTGTGAACACTATCCTTCTCTCATTATTTGTGTGAATATGCGTGTGTGCATTGGTTTTGAGACACTATGATGAGACTCTCTGATGAGATATTGTACATGTGACAACCAGACTTGAGTTTGGTTTAATAGATGAAGTCTTCCGCCTTTCAGTTATTCTTTTCGTATTTCTGTTACTTTCTTCCACTTGTTGGGTTTTAGGCTGACTTGTCCTGGTGGGATAGGATGAGTGCCATCACACCCGATTTTGGATCGTGACAATATGGGATAAGTCTTTTACTTGATATGATACCGAAATAGTTATTTAAGATGAACTTGTTTTTATAAGACATGTTTATTGATACTTGAGAAATGATTACCGTTATCGAAAGAGTTTAACATTTTCTAGAGAAATAGTATTTTGACATATGTTTTGATTAAAGTTTTATATACTATGATTTGATAAGAACTTAAATGTCTTGTAACATTTTAAAAGTTTTCTACTGTTTACAAAGAAAAGTATAAATGGGAGTAGACCTTAATGGATCCCGTAGCTAACGGCGGGTTCGTTAGAACTGGTGCACCTTGTATTTACAGATTACCAATAAAGCCCTTGCTAGTGGGAAGGTCGAACTAACATACCGTTACCGATATCCCTCGAGTAGGGATCTACCGATATGAATATATAACTCCGTTATGAGGAGTTCACCGTTATTGGTTACTTCTTAAAGAGAAGGCCACACTGATTACATGATTTATTTTTGGAAACCTCCCAGATATAAGATTGATATGAACGTTTTTTTCTGAGTTTATTTCTAAAAGTTCACACTGATTTGCTTACATGAGACAAATAAGATTGAATATTGTTACTGTTTCTGAAAGAGCATTTATTTCATGATTTTGATTATCATACTAGCATGTTTTCTGACTTGTCCCTCATTAAAATGGTTGTGGTTAAGTGTTATTACTCACTGAGTTAGCGTCTCACTCCTCGCTAAATGTTTTTACTAAGAACTCATGTGTTATTGACGAGGGTTTCATTTACTAGAGAGTGTGATTTGGTAGCATCTAATGAGCCCTGCATTGCTTCGCGTGGCAAGAGATTTATCGAATTGCTATGTTTTTTTTAAACTCTTAGAGTCTCTATTTGTCAGTCCTTATTAGAATCATGATTATTCCTTCATATTGTAGTCAAGTGGCTAGTTTTAAACTTATTTTTGGAATTGGAGAAGAATTGGTATAATTGTGTGGCGATTGAATTGTTGATGGATATTGGGTCATGAGATCGAGATGTTATTAGGTGTATTGTTGATTTTTAAGATAGGGAAAAATTGTATAGGCCCAAAAACAAAGGAAACTCTGCTCGATTTACTGTAGATTTATCTTAAGGCTTGCTTTGGGATTCTTTCCCCTTAGCGCCGTCACGGATCCTAAATTGGGTCGTGTCAACTACATCATATACACGTACCATAAATCTTTGTTGAATGTGACATTTGGTCTATATATTTTGAATGTTATAAATTTTCAATCTACTAAAAGTAGAAACTAATCATATATTTAGTTAGATACCAGATGAATCAATGAGACATGCCTTTTTTGGTAGGTACTATTGATGAAGATACCGCGAAGGCTTATGAACTTATAACCTGTCACATAAGATAACTTATAAATGGACATGTATAAAAAAAATACAGTATTAAACTTTCAAAGTCCAGAAATGAAGACAATAACTAGAAAGTAACATTCAAGCCAATTCTAAGACCCTGAAGTCCACGTATATTCAGAATATTTACTTCAACATCAAGCCCAGAGCTGGTTTTCACTAGAGAACTTCCACTCTCAGTGATCCAACCTTTGTAAACAAAATCAAACCCGCCTACTACAAGAACACCTTCAGGTCTGAAGGTTCCTGTCACAAACCTCAACTTATTAAAAGCAAAGTTTTGAACCTGTGAAGTTGCCATTTTCAATTCCCTACCTCTATTAGGAGTGATTGGAGTAGTTTAAACATCACTGGATGTTGAAAATGAAAAAATTGGAGCAACAGGTACCTTTCTGGTGGTTTGGCTTGACGATTCCATTGAACATTTAGAAACTATGACTAACGGGGTCAAACTCTATAACTCAGAAAGATGATTCTTTCGATAAACACTTTCTACTAGTAAATCATGTTAAAATCTCTAAAGATGGTCTGGTTTCTTGAAATCTATAGAAAATGTCAATTTTAATTAAGTTTATTTCATGGACAAGTGCGAGATTGGACATGCAAAATTGAACTACTTTAATCATAATTATGTGGCTAAATAATATATATAACTACAACAAATCCAATCATTTTCAAATCAGCAACAAAAGGAATTTATGTTGTAAGATTAAATGGAAAAATAAGGTGATAACTAGATAGAACGTCAAATGAGTAATACAAGAAGCTTGGCCACTTAGTGATATGCACAGAAACTTTAGAATTCTGCAGCCACCCATAGAAAAAGCAGTGTTTGTATTTCTTCATCTTTTCGTTGGTTATGGCTTCAAAAGATATCCCCATTTGCTTCTTAATTCCCAATATGAACTTTGTTATTTTTGAAATTTCACATTCAGTGTATCAAAATCCAGTATTTTACTCTCCTCTTTTCTATAGATACCTTTCAATTAATGGTGTAATCTCCTTTTCTGAGAAGTGTAATCCAAAAGAAAGAAAACATAAAGTAGCACAATATGTGTGTATTTTTTTCTTGTATATTAAGGTTTGAGTAATAAGTCATCGGTGGAATTACTCAAACCTTAATATGCAAGAAAAAATACACACAAATTATGCTACTTTGTATTTTCTTTCTTTTGGACTACATTTCTAAGAAAAAGGAGATTACATCATTAATAGAAAGGTATCTATAGATAGGAGGAGAGTAAGAATATTAGATTTTGATACATTAAATGTGAAATTTCTAAAACAACAAAGCTCATCTTGGACATTAAGGAAAAAATGGGGATATCTTCTAAAGCTTTAACCAATGAAAGATGAAGAATTCAAACACTGCATTTTCTAGGGTGTCTGTAGAATTCTAAAGTTTCTGTGCATGTCACTAAGTGGCCGAGCATCTTGTATCACTCATTTAATGTTCTATCTCGTTATCACCTTATTTTCCCACTTAATCTTATATCATAAATTCATTTTGTTGCTGATTTGAAAATATTGGGTCGTATCATCAATCCTTTGCTACAAATGTTGTTGTACTTATATCATTTAGACACACCACGATGCTAAACGTAGTTCAGTTTTGCATGTCCAATATCACACTTGTCCATGAGATAAACTTGATTAAAATTGACATTTTCTATGGATTTTAAGCAACCAGACAACCTTTAGAGCTCTTAACATGCTTTACTAGTAGAGAGTGTTCAACAAAAGAATTATCTTTTTGAGTGACGGAGTTCGACCCCGTAACTGATATTTTCTAAGTCCTTTATGAAATCGTCAAGCGAAACCACCGGAAAGGCTCTTGTTGCTCCAATTTTGTCATCTTCAACAACTAGTGATGTTTAAACTACTCCAATCACTCCTAATAGAGGCAAGGAACTAGAAATAACAGCTTTAGAGGTTCAAAACTTTGCTTTCAATGAGTTGAGGTTGGCGACAGAGGACTTCAGACTTGAAGGTATTCTTGGAGTGGGCGGGTTTAGTTCTGCTTACAAGGCTTGGATCAATGAGAGTGGAAGTTCACCAGTGAAAATGAACCCTGGGCTTGTTTTTGCAGTAAAGATTATGAATACACATGAACTTCGGGTCTTAGATAGTGGCTTGAATTCTATTTTCTAGTTATTGTCTTAATTTTATGGACTCTGTAAGTTAAATAATGTAATTTTTTATGCATATCCATTTGCAAGTCATTTCACGTGACAACGAGAAGTAAACTCTATTTTGAAATATGTTATGCATGTGCTCTTCTATATGTTTTTTTTGACAATCAATTTCTTGTTTGAAGCTGCGTCAAGACCTGTCTAATTACCTCTCCCCAATACTTTTTAGGCCTACCTTTACCCCTCTGCGTACCTTCTACAATGAGCCTCTCACAGCTCCTCAGTGAGATGTCAGCGCACCTCCTTTACAGATGCTCAAACCAGATGAGTCTTGCTTCCCTCATCTTGTCTTCCATAGAAGCCACTCTCACTTTCTCCTAAATAACCTCATTCCTAATCTTATCACTCCTAGATTTCCCACACATCCATCAACATTCTCATCTCCACAACTTACATATTTTGAAGATGTGACTTCTTAACAGGCCAACACTCCACCCTATACAACAAGAACGGTCTAACCACCACTTTGTAGAATTTACCTTTAAGTTTATATGGTACCTTCTTATGACATAATGTTATACATGCAAGCCTCCATTTCATCTATGTCGCCCCAATGCAATGTGTGACATCATCGATGATGTCTCCACTACCCTGGATTATAAACCCAAGCTACTTAAAACTTTTTCTCTTAAGAATAGTCTGTGTGGCAAGCCATACTTCTACATCCGCTTCATCCAATGCAACACTGAATTTGCACTCCAAATATTCCATTTTGATCCTGCTAAACCTGAACTCTTCGGAGTTTGGACACTAGAGTTTGTCTCCGAACCTCTAACCTAGCATTAAGTATGTCTCATGTTTATCAATTAGTACTATGCCGTTTGCAAATAACATTTACCATAAAACCTCCTCTTGAATAGACTGTGTCAACTCATCCATCACCAAGGCAAATAGAAAAGGGCTAAGAGTTGATTCCTGATGTAGTCCCATCTCAATTGGAAAGTGCTTCGAGTATCCCACACCGTTCTAACTCGAGTCTTGGCTCCATTATACATGTCTTTTACCACCCTTATATAAAACACTGGACATCTATAACATCCGAACACATCCAAAGGAAATCTCTCACGATTTTGTCATATATCTTTTCAAGGTCAATGAACACCATATGTAGCTCCTTCTCCCTTTCCCTATATTTCTCCACAGTCTCCGCATAAGATGGATGGTTTGAGTATTGATTGAGTTTATGGGGACTCAATTCGTTGTTTTTTAAGACTGTTTCTTGATATTTATTTGATGACTTGGTTTAGAAAATGGTGTGTTGGGTAATTTTTGGGTTGGTAGTTGGTTCTCCCATCGGAGGGTTAGTGTGGCTGGGTTAGTGTGGATGCCACTCACAACGGTCTAGGTTGTGACATAAACTAAACAAGAAATAAATGAAACATGAATCTACTAAAACCACTGAATCAAGCGGAGTGTTTATGAATGAAATGGATGAATAAAAGCAATCAAATCGATAATACGTGTACACCCAATATATTAACACAAGAGAAACCAAAAGAACTATGGAATAATGACACTCTAGATCAAGAAACAGAGGGTAGAGTTAGTCCGAGAGCAAAGTGAACTAGAGATAGATATATGCAATAGAATACTAATCACAAAAGATTAATAATTAGACAAGAAAGATGTATCGAAAAACTAGATTCGGAAAATAACTTCAACTCTGCATAAACTACTGGAAATAAATCTAAAAACCAAAAACTAGAGGCAACCTAAAGCAAATTAGGAAATTAATTTTAGAAGATAGAACCTGGAACTTGAAGAGGAGATCGGAGGTACTTCTCTGAGAAGAAAGAATGAATCTGGTTGTCTAGATCTGACTCACACCAGAAACTCTGAGAAGTCGCCAAAAATTGGTAGCACTGTAAGGCTTCATCGAATGAAGTTAGTACTTGCTGGAAGTTGCTGGAGCATGCTGAAAGTCACCAAAATTTGCTGGATGTCCCTGAAGTCGTCGGAGCTCGCCCGATGTCATTGAAATTTGCTAGTATATAGTCTTTACTGGCAAGATCTGGTATGGATCTGGTTTGGAGTGAACATGAACAGTTCAGCGAATAGAGAGGAAAAGGCAAAAAACGAAAGAAGGAGAAGAAGATCTATAAAATTAAGGGAGTAAAATATATCCTCCTTGTTAGCATATTTGTGACCACCAAAAAATCCTTGATTTTCACCGGAGAAGACGATGATCCAAATTGATTTTGCCGAAAAACCCTTGATTTGCGAATGAAGAAAGCTGGTGGGTAGTGATTTTCTAAAGTCTCGCAAACCGATCTAATGTACCCGACATGGCTATCAACAACTAGTAAATCAAGAATATCAACTCTAATAGTTTGACAAATCATAAAATCCTATTTCCCCAGCGTCTAGGTTGAAAGGACAACAATAAATGCATAACCAAGAAAGAAAGAAAATCAAGTGTTGCCGAGCAAAGATAGTTATTTGACTTTCCATAGTTTACTAAAAATGTTTCTTTTTTCCACGGGAAAACTAAAACATAAAAACACATTTAATTTGCAAAATTATACGTGTAATCACATGTTTACCATACACCCAACAAACGTTTCTAACATAAATTTTCTAGAACTTCAAGAATTTATTTCTTCGCTCGTAGATGAAAAATTAGTAAGACAAAGTACCTGATTTTATTTGTAGAATTATGATTCTGATCATTGCTCAATTATTTCTCCACATAACAATATAGAGGATGGAATAATAAATGAATATATAACTAAAGAAGATCAAGTCAATTATTATAATTAAAAGATAATTAAAATGGACATATATAGGAAGAAAGCTAGCACTGATACTTTATAGTTCAAATTTTTTGGCTATAGCTGCTATTATAAACACTAGTTCTCGAACACGTGCCTTGCAAGTGTATTCCACGCTAAGACTTTTTTTAAAAAAATAATAAAAATAATATTAGATTAAATGTGCGATGAGTTATATGAATTTTGAAAGGGAAGATTATCTTTTGTCTGATTTAAACTTCTGAGCCCTTTCATCTTTGAATTTAACAAAAATAATTACTAAAATTGTGTATATATAACATTAAATGTAACACGACAAGCTATTCAAATCAATGTGTTTCATGCGATGCAACACCACATTAGACAAATAACTTAAAATTTGGATTAAACCTCTAAAATATTGTAATGACCCGATTGGTCATTTTTGATAATTTCATGAAATTTACCATTTTACCCCTCCCGATATTGATCCTGAGTTATTTCTTGATTGAGTTTTGGAAGTTGGTTTCAAACTTTGAGTAAAAAGTTGAGAATTTGAAAGGCTAAATTGCTTAAAAGTGGTTTTCAGAGTCTTTTGGAGTTTCAAGTGTCGAAAATGGAATTTCGTCAATTCCATTAGTTTCGGAATGCAAAAATTGGTCTATAAGAGTTGTCGGTTTCAGATTTGGAGTTGTTTTGAGGATTTGAGGTCCTAAGTTGTGAAATTATGGAAATTTAGCCTTTGGGTTGATTTTGGTCAACATTAGAGGTTCGAATGCTCGGATCAAAATTCTAAGAGTTTCGTTGGATTCGGGGGATGATTTTAGGCCTAGGTGTGGTCTTGGTTGATTTTTATAATGGTCCCTGAGCTTGTTTTAGCCTTTTTAGGCGTTGAGATAGTGTCTTGTGGTTTTCACAGATGTCAGATCAAGGAGACCTCAGATTCATGTTTTGACGATTCCATTGAGTATGAAACGTCAAGTATAATTGATTTGCATATGTGATTTGTGTATACGGTGTTTCGAACGAATCCCGAGGGCCTTTTCGATGATTTTTGAGTTGGCTGATTTTTTGATATGTGTTGCTGAAGCCAACCCTCTGCGTTCATGGAGGAGTGACCACCTTCGCGGGAGGTCAAGGTCCTGACCTCTGCGTTTGTGAAGAAGGAGGCGCATTCGCAGGGAAGGAGGAGTGTTCGCGGAGCTCATTTATGAGATGTATAGCCGCATTCGCGAACAGGGGTCTGCTTTCGCGGAGGACCCCTGGCAGTGTGTTTTAACCCAATTTCAGGGTTTCTTCCCCATTTTCCATTGTTGGAGCCTTGATAACTCGGTTGAGGTGATTTCAAGTAGGGTTTCTAAGATAAAATAGTTGGGTAACATTTCTGAACTCTAAATCTTCGATTACCCATTATTATATTAGAGTTTATGTGTTCAAATCAAGATTTTGAATTTGGTAAATCGAGGGTTTTGCATGAACTTGAGTTTTAATCTAAAATGGTATTTTTGAAGTGGTTTTAAATTCTTTTTCGAACTGGTTTTCTCTAACGAGTTTCCAAAAGCCTTAAATATCATTCCAAAGTATTAAATTTCGGATTCAAACCTTATTTTCAGAAATGAATTTTGTGTTGAATGACCCATTTTGCAAAGAATTGAAGTGGGCATTGTTGTTTCCGGAATTTACTGTGAATACTTGATTGTTATAGGTTGTGTGGCTTCGAAAGTGATTCAGAAAGGGAAAACTCAAGTTTCTGATTGACTAATTGATTGTTTTAAGGAAAGTGATCTCTTAAACATTGTAATCTAGTAGAAATGTCTACCTCTCTTTATCGTATGTGAGTTGGGGAGTAATCGGGATTGAGGTGAAGGTTTATTGTCCACTTAATCATTGTTAATTAATAAAAGAAGGGTAAAAATGAAAAGGCTTCTTGATGAAAGTGTGAAATCGTGAAATGTCTTCTTGTGTTCCCTTTTTGGTTGATTGATGATATACTTGACATCATGAAAGCGGACTTTAAATGTGTGTATATATATATATATATATATTGTTGTCTCTTCTGTGTGGTGTGATATTTCTTATGTTCATCGATTTGGAACACCAAGATGAGACATGTGATAGCTTGTAAAGCCGAGGTCATTTTTGGATAGTGATTGATATGAGCCGAGGTCATTTTCGACTAGTGATTGATATGAGTCAAGGTCATTTTCGACTAGTGATTGATATAAGCCGAGGTTATTTCGGGCTAGTGATTGATATGAGCCGAGGCCATTTTCGGCTAGTGAGTGATATGAGCCGAGGTCATTTCCATGAATTAAATAAACCGAGGTCATTTCCAGCTAGTGTTGTGATTGATACAATTTGATGCTTATGATTGACTTTCTTATGATATGTGAGTGATATGCGTGATACTTGTGAATAATATACTTGATACTTTAGATTGACTTACTTAATTCCCGTTGGTGTTCGAATTGTGACTGTTGGACTGTTATTATTGAGCCTTGTGAGCTGTTTATTGTAAGACTGTTAGGTTGGGCTGATTTTTATGCAGGTTGTAGCTCGAGGAGGTTTGGTTGGAATGAAAAGGGGTATTCAATTTCTAGCTAGGTTGCCTTGTTAATTAGGTTGCTTGCTGGGTACCGTGTTGGTGATACTTACCCCTTGCTTCTACACTTGTGTAGGTTCCGAGCTTGAACTCTCGTGATCTTCTTCTTCTCTTCAAATTTTGAGGCTTGTCAAGGATTTTGAGAGGTAGCTACTTGTCATCCGGGGGTTTCTCTTGCTTCTTACTTTATGTTTTGTTTATTTGAGAAACAAAAACATTTGAGACTTGCCTTTATCTTTCAAATTCTGTATGTACATTAGTGGCTTATACACGTGACAACCAGGTTTTGAGGTATTAATAAAATAAATAAGTTTTCTGCCTTGGTCTTGTTCTTGCTTTATGTTTCTATTATGTTTTTCTTTGTTTCGTTAGGTTAAGGCTAACTTGTCTTGGTGGGAATAAACTAGTGTCATCACGTCTATTTTTGGATTGTGATAAATGGTATCAGAGCCTCAGGTTCTTAGGTCTCACGTGTATACAAGCCAAGTCTAAGTAGAGTTTGGAGGATCGGTACAAAGACATCTGTACTTTTCTTCGAGAGGCTATGAAAACTGTTCAAAAACTTCCTTTTGTTCATTCTTCCTTATCATACGTGGTTGCCTTCGTTGTGCTAAGTTGCCACCTGTTGTTTTGGTAGATGCCGAGGACTAGAGCTTCTGTTTCCAGTGGTAGAGAGGAGGCAGTCCCCGAGGTAGTTGCTGAGACTCCAACTAGGGGTAGAGTTAGGAAAAGAGCTAGACGTCGTGCTCGTGGAGTAGCACTTGCTAGATGTCGTGCCCGTGGAGCGGCACTAGCCAGAAGCCGAGGTAGAGAGGCTTTTCCTGAGCCACATGTTGAGGTTGCTGAGTACCAGGTTCCTTTCAGATTTGGAGCTTCCTTGTTTCAGGAGACTTTGTTGAGGATGCTCGGTGTTATGGAGAACTTTTGTCACGACCCGAGCCTGCACCCTAGACGTGGCCGGCACTCGAGAACCATTACTGGTCCCAAGTGAACCTTTATTTTGGCTGACTACAAGCGGAAGACTAACTCAAGCATTAAACTGAGGGAACTGCTAACTGAACAGTGTATTAGTTCTCAAAACTCTCTGAATATACTGAGTATTAAACATAAGTTTTAAAGAAAACCTCTTAAACTGAAAGACTCACCAAAATTGTCTATCTTTGAAGCCTCTACTGTACACAGACAAGTGTCGGGACAAGACCCACAACTCCTCAAGAGAACTAATACTAACAACTTATAAAACAGGAGTCCCCCGGAACCAAGGAGGCCTTACTCAAAAATTGACAAGAGGATGAAGTGATCTCAACAGAACTCCTGTTGAGGATCCTAAGTACCTGTATCTGCATCATAAAAGATGCAGGTCGAATGACATCAGTACATTAAATGTATGAGTATGTAATATAGTTGAATAACAAAATAACTAAACTGAAACTTTGGTAGTAATTCAACTGAAATATAATATAAATCATGATGGAAAACTCATTTAAACTCTTACCGAAAGAATGCAATAATAGCATATACTGAACTGACCAGACTGAAAGAAATACTCAACTCAAAGCATAATTAGAGATGAGATCATTTAAAGCTTCACAAAGTACAATATAATAACTCAAAGAAAACTGTATGTGAGAATACAATGAAAGTACTCTGTACTCTATTAGGGAGTTTCTCTAACCCACAACCATCACTATAAGCTACATGATGATACTGCGTACCGCCCACGCTGCCAGAACTGTCCTATACCTTGCCGAGGTATAGAACACCTCAATTAAGTAGATCCACTAAGCAATAAGGATTCATCTAAAAAGTATGATCATTTACCCATGTTGGCAGACATGGTTTATGAGGATTTTGAGTAGTCTGAACGCATCCCCATATCGGTGCTCAATACTACTCCGAATAATATACTCATGCTCAAATGTATAAAACATACTATTTCTCTATTTTGAGGTTATTACTCAAAATAGCCTTTTAAAAGACGTAATTGCTCTGAAATATCTGTGAACTCATAAACTCATTTAGAAAATAAAGTTTCTTTGTCAATGTAAAAGTAATACATTTGGGAATCAATTAGTTCCCTTAAACTTTACTAAAAAATTCTTTTTAATTAGACTCTACTCAAACTTTGCTTTACTTTTTTTTAAAAAAAAAACAGTTTAAAACAAATGTTTATCGTGATCTGATCATTGATGACTCGAGAATTCATGTTGTATAAACATTGATGGCATATCTATATGTCATACTGCTTACACATTGATGGCATAGTCGACTGTCATACTAATCATGAATCATAGTTCTCTTCTCAATGTAATGAAATGATATATTTGGGATTACTTAGTTCCCTTATACTCTTGCTCAACTCTTGGTTAAAATTCTTTCTTAAACTCCTCTTTACTTTCACAAAACTTAGTTTAAAACAATTATGTTTTGTTTAAAAAGATTCTCAAAATTTATAACTCAAAATAGGGTTCATGCTGAAATATAGACATGAACAACTCAACTCAAGGATCTCAACAACAATATAGAAAAACTGAATACTCAGAACTCAACGATACTACTCATCTCAAGAATACTCAATTAATAGGGTTCATGCTGAAATATATACATGAACGAATCAACTTAAGAATTTCAATGTATAACATATAGCAACTCAAACATTAGGAATAAAACTCAAAACTCATCTCAAGAATTCTCAAATCTAAGGATTGTACCCTAGATTTACTCTTTTACTGATTTGAAAGTAGATGTAGGGCGTGAGAACGAACTAGTCCTACACTATGATAGCCTTGCATACCTGATTATGAAGCTATTACACTAAAAACTTTGATGGAGACATGATTTTCCTTGAGCCCGAGGAAGAACATTAACTTTCTTGAAAGAAACCTTTGATCTTGGAATCTTGGTGCTTGATCTTGAGAAAATAATTTCTTTTATGAAGTTTCTAGAGTGGAAGAACTTGGAAAAATCTTGGGTGGAAAGATTCTCTTAATATCTTGAATTTTTTTGCATGAATGTTTTAGGGTTCTTGATTGAGAAGAGGAACCCTAGGTGAGTTTTAAGAGAAATCCTAGATACTTGAAGGTTTAGATTAATGATTTTGAGAGGAAAACTTGTGACTTGAATGATATACGCCATTAAAACACTCAAAAATGACTTAGAACAGGGTTAAAAAGCTTGGGAAAGGGCCAAAATAACCCTAGGACATTTGCAAGAAGTTTCTAAAAAAAATAGTCTAAGGTCCGTCAAAAGTTTTACCATTCGTAGGTGTTCTACGACTGCCTGACAGGGCTTCACAAAAATGGGCATAACTTTTTACTCCAAACTCGAAATGAGGCAAACTTGGTGGATTGGAAAGAAGATTCATAGACCTTTAATTTGATAGGTTATGGGCCACCTAATTCTTTATGAGCTGAGAGATATAGTCATTTGAAGTTGACCTAAGTAAAACCTTTTCTCAAAACTTGATCGGTAAGGGAGCTTTCAACTCAACTTTGGGCTAGGGGTTTCTTCTGACCTTAATTAGGTGTAAAAATGTCGGGGTATAGATTTAGAAAGGGTGGAAAAAACTAAAATAATTGCTCTTAAAAATTGATAGAAGTCATCTACGAAAGGCCATCTACTGTCCGTACAAAAGTCTACGGACCGTAGACCCTCTCGTAGAAAACATGTTGAACTTCTGGGTCTTTGAAGTTGGGGTCTACGGATCCTTTCTACGATCCATAGACCCTTCTACGGGTCGTACTGATGGGTTGTAGAAAGAATACTGAGGAATGGGTTTCAGGACTTGACCTATAGATCAAGGCTATGAGTCGTAAAAAGTTATACAGCTCGTACACCTGGTCCGTAGAACTCAATACTCTTTACTGAATTCTAAACTTTAACTCAACGGGTCCATCTACGATCCGTGAAAAGGTGTACGGGTGTAGGTGCCTTCCGTGACACCAGTCTGAAGAAAATTTTTAAGGTCTTATTTTTCGTTAGAATTTTTGGGGTGTTACAACTTCTCTCAGGGTGGTGTGATTGGTATACCACATGGTTCTTAGACTGGATTAGGAGTGCAGTCTCTAGGTTAGCAGTAAACTCCGGGTATTCACGATCAGGTGGGTTAGCCACCAGTGGTTCTGGCACTGGTTGTGGGTGTTCAAATTGCTCCTGATGTTATTCTGACAACAGTTGAGCAGTAGTGCTACGAGAGGTTTCAGAAGATGAAACCAACCCAGTTTCAGGGTGGTAAGATCGAGGATGCTCATGAGTTTTTGACTTTGTCCTATGAGATGCTTGAAGCAGTGGGTATGGTGGATTCTCGAGGTGTTTATTTTGTTGTTATTTAGCTGCATGGATGCGCTAGAGAGTGGTGGAGGACTTTTGGGAGGTCTAGACTAGTTGGGTCTCCTCCGATTGAGTGGGATGTGTTCTCCATTGCTTTCCACGACTGCTTCATTCCGTGGAGTGTGATGGAGGAGTGTCGACTAAGTTTTGAGGACCTGAGACTGGGCAGTATGTCTGTGACTGAGTATGAGGCCCTTTTCTGTGAGCTTTCTAGGCATGCTATTACTATTATTCCTGATGAGGCAGAGAGAGTTTGTAGGTTTGTGAGAGGGTTGTCTTTCTCTACCAAGTCGTATGTGTTTCGAGCAGCTAGAGATGGGGCTTCCTTCCAGTCCATTGTGAGCACTACCAAGGAGGCAAAGTTGATACTTTTAGAGAAGTTTGGAGAGACCAAGAGGGCCTGTTCTTTCGTGGGCTAGTTCATGCATCTATGCCAGCAACTGAGAGTGGTCAGTCATCCCGAGGGTCTCATGGTTCTAACTGAGGTGGCCATGGTAGCTCATCTGGTTCGCAGCAGCAGTTATTCGTGTCGAGATCTTTCTTTGGGTATGGGGATCCAAGTCATATGATTTGGCAGTGTCCTCTACATACTCACTCAAGACTTCAACATACTTATTCAGCTCCTCCAATTAGGGATTCAGCGCCTCCAACCAGGGGTCGAGGCAGAAGTCAGTCCGGCAGAGGTGTCAAAACTTCTGATAGATAGGGGTTCTACTCAGGCTGTAGGTGGCCGAGATGGCCAATGTTATGCTTTTCTAGGGAGGCATGAGGCCGAGACTTCTGATGCTGTGATCACAGGTGTTGTCTCAGTTTGCCATCGACTTGTGTCTATATTGTTTGATCTAGGGTCTATATTTTTGTATGTGTCTACCTATTTTGCTACTGGGTTTGAGATGATGTCTGATTGTATGCCTGTGCCTATTCATATTTTTACACTAGTGGGTGAATCTTTAGTGGTGGATCGAGTGTATTGATCCTATCTAGTTTCTTTGGCTGGTATGATACTTGGGTATACTAGATCGCTTTGGGGATGTTAAACTTTGATGTTATTTTGGGTATGATTGGCTCTCTCTGCATCATGCTAGTCTGGATTTTTTTGCTTAGACTGTGACCTTAGCAATGCCTGGTGTTCCGAGAGTTGAGTGGACATGTGCTAGTGGTTCTTATCCTAACAAAGTTATCTTCTTCATTCGAGCTTAGAGATTGGTTGATAGAGGGTGTTTGTCCTATCTGGCTTTCATTGGGGATACTAGTGTTGAGCCACCTTCTATAGATTCTGTGCCCGTAGTTAGAGAGTTTTCAAATGTGTTCCCTACTGATCTTCCAGGTGTTCCTCCAGATAAGGATATTGATTTTTCTATTAACTTGGAGGCGGGCACCAAGCCCATCTCTATTCCTCCTTACCATATGGCTCCAGTTGAGTTAAAAGAACTAAAGGATCAGTTACATGATTTGTTAAGGGGTTCATCCACCCTAGTGTTTCATCGTGAGGTGCTCTCGTGTTGTTTGTGAGGAAGAAAGATGGATCCATGGGGATGTGTATTGATTATCGGCAGTTGAACAAAGTGACCATGAAGAATAAGTATCCTATTTCTCATATTGATGACTCGTTTGATCAGCTTCAGGGTGCATCTATGTTTTCTAAGATTGATTTGAGATCCGGCTATCATCAGCTAAAGATTAGGGCTTTGGATATCCCTAAGACAACTTTCAGGACTCGTTATGGGCACTATGAGTTTCTTGTGATGTCTTTCGGATTGACTAATGCCCCTGCAACATTCATGGAGTTGATGAACGGGGTGTTCCGACCTTGTTTTGACTCTTTGTTATAGTCTTTATTGATGACATCTTGGTATAATCCAACAGTGAGGATGAAACGACCCCAAAAATGCCCGAAAATGTGCTTCGGTTACACCTATAATTGTAATTTCCATATATCTCAAAATCCGTGCATGATTTCGGAAATTCGACTTCATATTCTTATTTGTGGGGTCAAATTGAGTGGGAAATGGGTCTAACCCGAATTTTAGAGCAACCGTATCAAAATTCAAAAATCGCAAAAATTGTGATTTGGAGGGTCAACTTTAAAGGGGCATATCTCTTAGCACACAAGGAACTGGAAGGGCTGCAAACTATCAAATTAAAGCTCTTTGAGTTAGCTTTCCAACGCACTTGGTTTCACCTTAGTCCGAGTTAGGATGAGGGAGTTATGACCATTTTCGTAAAACCTGTCTGTGCAGATTTGCAATTTCCAGTGAGCTTTTTTTTTTAGGCGGGTTGGAGACTTTTTTTTTTTATAAAAAGGGGATATGTCCCATACTTAGTCATTTTTCTTAACTCCAAAAACACTCTCTAAGCCCTCTCCAAATATTCCACCAAGATCTTCAACCAAATTCAAACATCTCAACCTCTAATTCCGGATTCAAGACTCAATCTCAAGCTTCGATTCTCCATTCCAATCTTCATCAAGGATTCTCCAAAGTTGAGGTATGTGGGTTTGATTGTGGAAACCTTCCTTTCACAAGTCCAACCCATTTATCCTCTATTTCTACTTCAAGTTTATGGGTCCTTATGATTATTTATGAACTCTTGAATTATGGAATTTCTATTACACACCCTATTATGGTCCATTTTGCATATTATCATGAAATGGAATTATTATGTGATGTTTTATGGTTTACATGCTTCCATGATCAAATTATGAAGGTTGATATATATATGTATGTTGTTGGTGGGCTGATTTATATGGATTTTGGAATTGGTTGGACTTAGTATTCTTGAAATACATGATTTCATTTACATGAACAATTGCCCACCTTGTGTTTGATAAAATGCCCATTTATAGAATTCTTAGGAAAGGGAAGGTCCAAGGTACGTCCTATGAGTCGGATGGTTATGTAATTACTGAAATGATGATGAAATGGACACATGTATATGATTTTCCCTAAATAAGTGTTGTGAGTCGACCAAGCCTAGTACGGGGGGTAGTAGGCCTGTATAACCGTATCGAGGGGTTGGTACCTTGGCTGCCTAGTACGGGGGGTAGTAGGACCGTAGTAGTAGGCCCGTATAACCGTATCGAGGGGTTGGTACCTTGGTTGCCTAGTACGGGGGGTAGTAGGCCCGTATAACCGTATCGAGGGGTTGGTACCTTGGTTGCCTAGTACAGGGGGTAGTAGGCCCGTATAACCGTATCGAGGGGTTGGTACCTTGGTTGCCTAGTACGGGGGGGGAGTAGGCCCGTGTAACCATATTGAGGGGTTTGTACCTCTTTCGCCTCTCCAAGGGGGTGGTAGGCCTTGGAAATACTATATTGATGGTCACTCACCACACATGTACTACGTCCCACTAAATATGATTTTTATGTAAGCATCATTATACATATCATTTCATTAATATGCTATCTTATTGGGTATGATTACGCATTTTTCCTATGATGTCCATCTAATGTAGCATTGCATTGCATCCCATATACTTAGTACATTCAAATGTACTAACGCATACTCTATTGCCTACATGATGTCACCATGTAGGGACCGGAGCACCGCTTGACCATCCTCCTCCGCGTGGCTAGTACGATTTTCTATAGTGGTTATTGGTGAGTCCTCCATTTCGGGGACGTTGCTCATGATCTTTTTGCTATGTATAAAACTTTTCCTTTCTAGTTATGTTTTGACTATGAGGGTGAGCCCGGTAGTTTGTCTTGGCCCCCGCTAAGTACTCATGTTTAGAGGTGGTGTTGGACAAGTTGTGTATTATGCTTGAGCTTGACTCATCTATGGTATTTATGTATCATTTCTTTTTTTCTTGCTCCCTTAGTCCCGATTTCCCCCTTGATTATGCTTATCGCTTATGGTCATTTAATTGCTTCCGCGACCAAGGATGTGTAATGATACGCTATGAGGCTTGTTTGGGGTTCCTTCGGGTTCCCCATTCGCCGGTCACATCTAGGCCCTAGGCTTGGGTCGTGACAGAAGAGGATCATGATCGGCATTTGAGGATTGTGTTCCAGAGATTGAGTGAAGAAAAGTTATATGCCAAGTTCTCTAAGTGTGAGTTTTGGCTTGATTCAGTTGCATTTCTAGGAAATGTAGTGTCCAAGGAGGGTATTAGGGTGGATCCAGCCAAGATTGAGGCAGTTGGAGGTTGGACCAGGTCTACTTCAATCACTGAGATTCGGAATTTTGTGGGACCTGCAGGCTACTACAGATGATTTGTTCAGAGCTTCTCCACTATTGAATCTCCTTTGACCAGATTGACTCGATAGAGTGTGAGCTTCCAGTAGTCTGATGAGTGAGAGGAGAGCTTTCAAAAGCTCAAGATCTTGTTGACTTCAGCTCCTATTTTGACTTTACCCGAGAAGGACGTAGACTTCACCGTGTATTATGATGCTTTTGGAGTTGGATTGGGTGGTGTTCTGATGCAAAAAGGGAAAGTGGTTGCCTATGCTTCTAGAAAGTTGAATACAAAGTTTAATAAATTATTTATTGATCTAGATGAATCATTTAGAGCTATCGTAAGACTTGGAAATAACTATAAAGTGCCTGCAGTTGAAATAGGAAAAATTTCAATTACTTCAAAAAATGACTCTTCTCACTTTGTATCTTATGTTTATTATTAGGGGTATACAGAGGCCGGTTTTGTTTGGTTTTTCATTAAGAAAAATCTAAACCAATTATGTCGATATATTAAATCTAAAAACCAAATCAAACCACATAAAGTCAGGTTTTTTGGTTTTGGCTTTAGTCGATTCTTTTGGTTTTCTGATTTTTTCAGTTTTTTATAATATATGGTGATTGAAAAAGAGATCAAATATATTTTCACTTACATGTGTGATCAAAACGTTAAATGAATAAAAATCTTCGAAAAGACGGTAAAATTCACATGACTACAAAATACTTTTATTGAAATATCAACGTTCATTATATTAAATTTATAAGATTAAAGGCTACAGTCAAACTGAATACAAAATAAAATATTTACAAAGTAAATTTTTAGCTTCGAATCTGAAAAACTATAACAATATGATTGTAACTTCCGATCTGAATACAAAATAAAATATTTACAAAAGTTTACAAGCCCAAATTTGAAATAATATATCTAAACATTGAAAACTATAAACTAATTAAAAATATATTAACAAAGTAGATTATTATTAATATTTTTTATCTATAAAATAAAATAAAATTATATTTATATTATGTCGGTTTGGTTTGGGTTCGGTTTGACTTTTTTCCTTTTAATAGCAAATCAAACCAAGAGTGGCTGGGTTTTTCTTCCAAAGCCAAATCAACCAAACCAAACTAGAAATCGGTTTTTTTCGGTTTGACTTGGTTCATCGGTTCGGTTTGACTTAACGGTTTGGCTTGTACACCCCTATTTATTATGTTCCAAGGCTTCATCATAATTTATTGAACTTAGGAAAACTAACAGAAAAAATGTATGACTTGCAATTTAAGTATGGAATTGGCACTATTAGCGATGATAAATTAGGATTAATTGCAATGGTAAAAATGAATCAAAGTCGTTTGTGGCCTCTTTATCTCAACCGTGAAGATTTACCTTGCTTTAGTTCTGTGAACTTTAATGATACTTGGTTGTGGCATCTACGCTTTGGGCATCTGAATTTTGGGAGTTTGAAATATCTTGCAAGAAATAAATTGGTTGATGGTTCGCCTTTTGTTGATTTTTCTGATATAAAGTGTGAGTCTTGCATTTTGGGAAAGAAGTATAGAGAATCTTTTCAAAAATGCAAAGCTTGGAGGGCTAATTAACCATTGCCGCTAATCCACTCAGACTTGTGTTCGGTTGAAGTTCCTTACAATGGAGGTAGTAAATACTTTATTACTTTTATTGACGATTTCAGTCAAAAAATTTGGATATATTTTTTGAAAAATAAATCTGATGCATGTGGAGTCTTTAAAATCTTTAAAGTTTATGTAGAAAGGCAAAGTGGATATTTTGTTAAGACATTACGAACTAATAGGGGCACTGAGTTTCTTGTTTGTGATGACTATCTAAAGAAGTTTGACATTAAACATCAATTAACTACTAGATATACTCAACAAAATAGTGTAGCTGAAAGAAAAAATAGAACAGTGATAGATATGGTGAGATCAATGATGCATTTCAAAAATGTTCCCAAAGAATTCTGGGCATAAACTGTCTCCTGTGCAATTTATGTTCTAAATAGTTGTCCTACTCGATTCAATTTTAGAAAAACTCCACAAGAAATTTGGACTGGTAGAAACCAAATATCTCTCATCTAAAAGTATTTGATTTGTCTTGTTTATGCTCATGCTCCTGATGTTTTGAGAAAGAAATTAGATAATAAGGCAGGAAAGTGTATTTTTACTGGCTATAGTCCAGAGACAGAGGTTTACAAGTTATTTAATCCAGATACAAGAGAGGTAATTATTAGTAGAGATGTAACTTTTGATGAACAAAAATACTTGAAAATGGTCAAAGAAAATCCAAAGTTTCCTAGGTCTGAACCAATAGTTTCAATTATGGAGGAAGGAAGTTCTAGTAGACATCAAGAGGAACAAGTAGCTAGTCCTGTTCAAATAGAGACATCCATTTGCCCACAAAGAAATTGTCATCTACTAGCCCATTTACAAGATTATGTTGTTGACTATAATAAAAATTTATCCAACGAAGATACTGTGAACTTTGTACTATTTGCAGATTGTGATCCAATTACTTTTGGGGAAGTTGTTAAAGATGATCATTGGATGAATGCAATGGATGAAGAAATTCATGTTATTGAGAAAAATAACACTTGGGAGTTGACAAATTTGTCGCCTTCAAAACAATAAATTGGAGTCAAATGGGTATACAAGAACAAATACAAATTAATTGGAGAAGCAGATAATTTTAAGGCAAGAATAGTTATTCAAGAATACAAGAAAAAAAAACCACGATGATGATATTTTAAAAATGTTTAATATGAAGAAAGTCATATTGACTTTGGATTTTGTTGAACAGAGATTGAAGTCGACTAAAGATGACACACACGGTTTTGTTGATGCTACATATTTCAAAAAACTGATAGGAAGTCTAAGATGCTTAACTTCTACAAGACCTGATATTACTTATGGAGTTGTTCATAAAGTTGAAGAGGATGCTAGGCATGGTCACATTTGAAGATCTTGGTTTAAGGGAGGCTATGTAGGAAATAAACCAAAAATAGGATTCCCTAGTAGTTTAAGATGTGTTATTTATGGTAATTTAATTATATGATTCCTTAGTAGTTTAGGATTTGTTATATCATGATATTTATTTAATTATGTTTAATTAGGATTTCTTAGTTAAGGAGGTTTTCTAATCCTAGTTTAATTTGGTTTGTTGTATTATAAATAGGGGTGTCTTATTACATATTTTTAATATAGTGAGATACAAGAGTTATTGGGTTATTCAATAAAGCCTCCTACATCTCCTTTATAGCTTGATAAATTTCTTCTATATAACCATTGTTTGGATCTTTCACTTGCGCATATATTATTACTTTGGGTAATTTTATTTCCTTTAATTATCAATCTTATATGTAGGTGATTTTGTCCATATACAAGAAGATAATATCTTCTTTCGAGAGAAGTTATTGAAGCTGGGTAATGACTTTAATTCTCCTAAAGCTAACCCTCGAATTCTCAAATTTGCTTGTCGAATTCACTGATTCCCTCTCAATGGCATAAGTTCTTTAAAATATGGAAGGGAGTTCCATATTTACATGTTCAAAGTATATCGAGAAGGAAAAGCAGAATCGTGAGGGAAAATGTAGCAACTTGTTTCTATCCATTTAGATCATCCCGGAAGAACTTCACCCTGTTTGACCTGAATAATGGTACCAGAAAGAGAGATGTTAAATCAGATTCCAGATAGGCTGGTAGCATATTCAGGTTAGATAGGCTAAAGTTCTTTCAGGAAGATTCCAAGTGATAGATATTATCGCTGCTACATTATCCCTCGCACTTTTCAATATCCTTGGCACAGTTAAAGGTGGAAAAGAAGGTAGTCGTCAAACTTCTTTTCCACGTTTTGAAGAACTTGTGCCACCGAGAGTACATATGTGGATTTGACAAGCCGATTTGAGTCTTTAGGAGAATTGGAGCCATTCTCTCCCGGCTTCTAATGCTTGCTTCAATAACTCCTCTAGGACAGGGGAAGTTTTATGCTTAGGCCTCATTTGTTTGGACTCAATGGAGGTCTGAATCTGAATGGTTCATACATTGCGCCATTAAGTGCTTTTATTTTTTTAAAAAAATCACTTAATGGGTCTGAAAGCATCTAATTCGTTCAGATCTATGAGTGAGTCTTATACACTTCACTACAAAGGCTTGAATTTATTAACTTTTGGTCCTGTACAATTCGGGTCTATAAAATGATGATATATTTAGGATAAATAAAAATTTTAAAGTTAAATTATTTATAAATGTAAAAAAATGTAAAGATTCTTTAGAATAGAGTAAAAATGAAAGAATGCCAAGTAAAATGGACCCAGGGGGTATAGTTTATCATTAGGGGCCACTAACATTAATTTCACTAGTTTAGTATTTAACTATGTGGTTTTCTGTGTGTTTTCAAAATTATCATTCGTGCTAGAATTAAGTCTCTAAATACATGTATCTGACGTGTTCAGACACATATATTTTAGATACATGAGGTCAAATTAGGTGTAATTTATTCTAGATATAATGTATCCTCTCTCCTCTCTCGTTTGCCTCTCTCCATATGTATCTGTATTTCAAAATGTATCTCATTCTTCTTCTCCTCCTCCTTTTCCTCCTCCTTCTCATTGCTAGTTTTTTTCCTTTTAAACTCGATGTACCGCAAATGTAAATCATTTTGATCGAATTATATATCAAAAGACTCAAAACATTGAGAGGATTTCACATATAAAATTTGAGACTGTTTAGAGGAGATTTTGAGTTGGTCGGGATTGAATAGTCAGTATATACTTCATTGTATAGTTAAACTATATTCAAATTTATGAGTGTATCATAATATATATGTATAACTCATGTATAGGTAAATTATATTTAGTTTTTAGAGTGATCATAATGTATAGTCAATGTATACTTTGTATGACTTTTGACAATTTTATTTAAATAAGAACATGACATATTTGTTTTAAACTAATTACTTTACTCTATATCTTTGAAATTATCTCCATATTTATTAGTTTAGCCCATCAATGCTTGGGTTGATATCCAACTCAAATTGTTGATTCATGAGAAATGTTATCCAAATATTTTGCAAAAGACATTTTTTTTTAAAAAATTGATATGCATGTCATATATACCCATAATAAAGAAAAAAAATAATTTTATTAGGTACTGAAAACTTATAAAAGAACAAATAAAGCAATTAAAACTTCAGTAAGAATTGTGCAAGGTGGGTTTTGATCCGCATTTTGGCCTATTTTAGTCCAACTCATTTCATCACAAATAACTTTTGGGCGGGTCAACAAGCCACTCATTTATCAACTCAACCTATATTGATCCTCCTAAATTCAGCTCAACATGTTTGTTGTTTGTCACCTAGGTCATTCGCAGTCCGCATGAAATGCCCCTAATTAGGAGTTTTTTTTAATGTTTGCTCTTCAACATTTTAAGTAATAAAAACGCAGACAAAAATACTCCTATTATTTTTTTGAGAAAATCAGTAGACACAGGTTACGCCTTATAAGACGTACCTCATTTTTAAACATTATGTCTTAAAAGGTCTTACACTGAACTTATACGCCACGACACAATTATTTTCCCAAAGCATAAATTCATTTTTAGAACTTTATGTTATAAGAAGTTCATACCACTAAATTTATGCCTCAAGTCACAAGTTATGCCTACTGAAGTTATGTTCCACATTGTGTGTTCTCTATCTTGTATGTCTGAATAGATTCTTCCACCAACGGAGCTAGGAGGTCCAAGGTGTGAGAGGTTGGTTATAGTAGTGCTTAGGAGATATAGAGGTAGGTCAAAAAATATTGGGAAGAGATGATTAGATAGGACATGTCACACATGTAACTTACTGAGGACATGACGTTAGATAGAAGGTTTATGGAGGTCGATAATTGGACTAGAAGGATTGTGTCCATGTGTAGAGCAATTGACTTTACTTTTGTGTTCTATAGGGCTTTTCGTGGTTGCTACACCAACTTGTATGTCTGTGCAACATTTCTTATACAAATTTTTCATTTCATAGGAATTCTATTTTTCCAAAAAAAAAAAAACTAATATTGTTATTACTAAAGTTTTTTATATAGATGATAAAACAAAATCCGGGGTACACCATAGAACATTAAGCTTTCAAAAACATCCAAATTACTTCCATACTTTGTTGTCATCTGCTACTGTTAGGCAACGCTAATATCCTACCCACGAAAAGTCCCACGGAGGGATAGGGTATCCAGGTCAGGGTCATAATCAAACATTATGTTTGCTTGGTGGGCTTAGTTAATAAGTAAAATTGCACCCTAGTTATCTGCTATAGCTTTTGACATGATAATAAGCGCTTGATCCTAACAATGCCTTATTTCCTTCCTTGAATATATGCTTTAAATCCGGACTTCCTGCATCCTGTGTCAAGCATTCAATACATGCCTGCAATCATCTTGAATTCTTGGTTTTGGGATTAATTATACTTTCCTTGATGCAAGACCAAGGAGAGCATAAGAGGAAAGATTTGGTCTATTACGTTGTGATTTGGATAATTTAGAACTATTTGATTTATATTTGAAGTAAATCTACTAAGATAATCAGCATGGATGCATTACATACCTCAGAAAACAAAGCTCAGATTGTTTGAGATGGAAAAGGAGAAACATGATGATTCTTCTCCTAGAGCAGTGGCGTACACAGAAATTTTTGTAAAGGTTGTCACATTTGAATTCAAAAAAAAAATACTATTACGTCATACAAAAAATAGAATACGATATAAATGAAATAAAACTCGTGTATATTACTATCACTCCACTCAATGAGTTTTCATTTTTTGAAATGGATTCAAAATAACCTTATTTTATATATATATATATATACACTAAAAATTTATTATTTATTTAATTTAATAAATTCTTAATAATTTCATTGACGAAAAGGAATAGGAAAGAAAAAAAATAAAAAAACAACTAACCAAGGAAAGTCCCTTTGGGAACATCCGATATACTGTATATTAAAAATACCATTACGTCATATTAACCATTTGGGAACAAAAATGGTTACAAACTATTAAAACCTCACAAAATTCAGAACCGAAATTAAACACGCAAAAGGCGTGAAAAACGAAGATAAACATTTGCAAATGTTGAGCTCGTGAGTGATGCAAAATCAGGAAAAAAGTGAAGCAATTGATCAGAATTCAGAAACTCGTTGTTGTTGTCATCATCATCATCGTTTGTTCTAATGGTTGACTGATAGTAATTTTCTACAGAAAAAAAGAAAATATTTACAAAGGAGGAAAACAAACCTTAAAGAAAATGGAGCCTCACTTTGTGTTGTGGGTTCTAGGATAATGAGGAAGGGGCCCTCTTGACAAACCTTACAAACGATAATTAGGGAAACTCATCTACGACTGAGAATCTCTAAGAAAAAATAAAAGCCCTGAGATCTTTAAACGTAACTAGACACTAAATGCAAGGTTAGCTAGTAGTTAGCTTTGAGGTTTTATTGGGGAAAAAAGTTAAATTGGATTTGATCCAAATTTTGATATATTCAAGGTTAGTTTCTTAGATGGTCACACAATATATGATGATATATTATTAAAGTTATTTTTTAAGACAATGAAGTCATTTAACTTATGAGAACATATTATTAAAGTTTTTCTTTTTTAGGACAATAGAGTTACTCAACTTTATGTTATTAATTTTTTTAAAAATAGATTAAAATGAAAAAAAAAAATTAAAAGAAGGTGAGTTTTTTTTATATATATAAAAAAATCTATTTAACATTTAGCATGTGTCATATTATCATAAAATATAATAAGAATGGATATTGGACATATTATAATATAAATAAATATTTATGATGCGAATAGAAAACATGGTGAAATCAAATGGGAATATGTATACCCCATGGACTAATAAAAACCACATTCAATTGTGCCTATAAAATATTTATGAAAATTAGGTTTTAGGCCATTGATTTTACTGAGCCGCCTTTAACCTGAATCTATTGGGAGAAAATTATTGTATGAGAGAGAGAAAATTGAGTATTTGTTAATCATTGAAAGAAAATTGGATATAATGAAAACAAAAAACAAACTAAGTGATGGACACTTAAACCAGAACAAATATTTGGTTCTTTGCGTAGAAATTAACTGCCTCACATCCCGGCAGCTTCAAAGCTGAATTTATGAATAAACAGTTACGTGTTTTAGATATATAAGTGTTAAATGGAGAATAAGTAGTTTCATATGCTTGATTAATATATGCACACATAAAATAATAGAAAAAGGCTCAAATATGTCATTGAATTTTGAACTCATTTATGTTATCCGTTAAAAGTTTGGCTCATATATGTCATTTTCGTTTGAGAAAAAGGTTCATCTATGTTATTATTTGTTAACTAAAAGCAGTTCCATTTTGCAAAACCATTTTTTACACGTGGTCAATTATGATTGGCCACGTCATTAATTAAATCATTTTTTAAAAGGGAAAAGGCTCAAATATGCCATCGAACTTTGAGTAAAGGCTTATCTATGTCATCCGTTAAAAGTTTGGTTCATCTACGCCGTTTCAATTAACAAATAATGGCATGAATAAACCTTTTCTCAAATGAAAATGACATAGATGAGCCAAACTTTGAAATATATAGTTCTGATCTATATACTTCCTATAATTTTTTACATAAAAAATGTAAGTATAATTTTTCGACGCAAGGTGGTGATTCAAATGACCACTCTGTGTGGAATTCCTGTTCAATCACATAATTGGAGAGTTTTTTCTTGACTTTTCTTTTTATTATTATTATTATTATTATTATTATTATTATTATTATTATTATTATTATTATTATTATTATTATTATTATTATTATTATTATTCTTATTATTATTATTATGGATTCCTATATAGTTTAATTCACTAAATTTGATTTGGAGAATGTAATGACCCTGAAGGTCATTTTTGGCAATTTTTATGAAATGACCATTTTACCCCTCCCGAGAGTTGCCCCGAGTCATGTTTGGTTAGTATCCGAAGTTAGTTTTGTGAAATTCTTGTTAAGTTATGATTTTTGGAAAGTTTTGAATTCTAAAGACTTAAGTTGTAAAAATGTAGTTTTTGAGGTCATTCAGAGTTTCGGGTCTCGAATGGGGATTCCATCGATTTCATCAGCTCCAAAATGTGGAATTTGGTCTAGGAGAGTTGACGGAATCAGATTTGGGGTTGTATCGTGGATTTGAGGCCTTGAGTTGGAAAATTGTGAAATTTTGACCATAGAGTTGACTTTGGTCAACATTCGAAGATCGGATGCTCGGATTGGGTTTCTGACAACTCTGTTGGATTCAGGGGATGATTTTAAGCATAGGAGTGGCCTTGGTTAAATTTTAAGAGGTCCTGAGCTTGTTTTGACTTTTTGAGGCTTAGAATTGGTTTTGTTGTGCTTTATCGGGTTTCGGGTCAAGGAGACCTCTAATTCAAATTCCGAGGGTTCATTGAGTCCGAAATGTCAAATTTAGTAGCGTGGCATATCTAGTTTCTGTGCACGGGGTTCTGAACGAATCCCGAGTGTCCATTCGGAGACTTGTCGAATTGATGATTTCTGGTTTCTGTATCTGGTGCATTTTAGCCTCCGCGTTCGAGGAGGAGTGTTGAGCGCGTTCGCAGAGCTATGGTGGGTTGGACTCCGCGTCCCCGGAGTTTTGGCGCGTTCGCGGAGAATGGCGTGAGTTGGTCTTCGCATTTGCGGAGTACTGCAATGTTGGTCTCCGCGTTCGAAGGATTAGTAGGCCGCGTCCGCGGGGGTCAATTTTTACCTGAACAGTGTAAATTCGAGAAATGTCCCATTTTCAACATTTTGAAGCTTGGGAAGGCAATTTGAAAGAGAGATTTTCGTGGAAACCTTGTGGATAACTGATTTTAACTCTAAACCTTGATTACCCATTGATTCTATCATGATTTCAACTTGGAATTTGGGTTTTTAAAGTGAGATTTTGGGGGGTTTTGCATGAACTCCAAATTTTTGATCAAATGGTGATTGTGGACTGATTTGATTTCCGTTTTCAAAATGATTTTCACTAATGATTTCCTAAGGCTTTGAAGATGATTTCCATGTGAGAAATTTTGAATTCAAACCATGTTTTTGAAATATGATTTTTAAGCCATTTGGACCCCTTTGCCTGAATTTCATGTTCTTAGTATTGTTGGTTCTGAAGTTTGATTGTGATTCATAATTTGATTAGATTGTGTTGCTTTGAATTGCTTTCGGAAGGAAAAAGCTCCGGTCGTTGGTTGATTTCGATTTCCGATAAGGCAAGTGGACTTTTAAAACTTTGTGAATCTTGTAATATTCCAGACTTCTCTTTCTTGATTGTGTTAGGGAGTAATGGGATTGAGGTATGGGTTGAATTCTTGTATGAATCAATTTAATTTGATTGGCGGGTTCAATAAAAATGGCTTTGTGTGCTAAAGAAGTAGGCCAAAATGTGATAGGCCGTTATCTTGATATAGATGTGTAATTGGGGAAAATGCTATGAAAGTTTCGATGTGATTGTGAACTTGATGAATATGTCTTTTGCTCATCGTGGATTATGGGACTAGACTTGAAATTCTTGCTTAGCGATTCATCCTACATGTGATGAAAGGAATAGTGAATCGGAGATTAGACAATTGATCTTGTTGCAAATGATGTAATTGTTGATGTTGATATATTGTTGATAGTGTGGCGTGATTTGCATTGATATGAATTGCGTTGTGATTGTGAACACTATCATTTTCTCATTATTTGTGTGAACATGTTTATGTGCATTGGTTCTGAGACACTATGATGAGACACTTTGATGATTATGCCGATGGGAAATGGTTCCGGCGATTGATGATTATACCGATGGGAAATGGTTCCGGCGATTGATGATTATACCGATGGAAAATGGTTTCGGCGGATACATGGTCCATGTGTTGCCCCCATGGGTTCCGGTTTGAGATTCAGCGGATGTGTATCGTAGGACAGACATGCATCACTCTATTTGACATTGCATTGCATTGCATTTCATCTTATCTGTTATTGTGAAGTTGTGTTTATGCTTCTATGACTCTGTAATTGATATATCTGATATTGTTGTGACTTATTTGGTGATACTGTGGTGTTGTTGTGGATCCTTGTCCTGTTTGAACTGTGAATTGGAATCTGTTAGGTTGGGCTGATTTTCTATGCAGGTTGTAGTTATTGGAGGTTCGGTTGGAAGTAAGGGATTCGAGGATTTTATTAGATTTACCTTGTTTTATTAGTTGATTTGCTGGGTACTGTGTTGTTTGGTACTCACCCTTGCTTCTACACTTGTGTAGGTTTTGAGTCCGGACCGTGATCTAGTTCTCTCTTCTTCTTACTCCGAGGTTTTTGAGGAAACTTGAGAGGTAGCTGTTCGATGTTAGCAATCTATCTCGACCCTTTTTATTTTATTCTTTGTTTCTATTTGAGATACAAAGACATTGAGACTTGTAATTTCATTTCAACTCTGTATTAGTGGCTTGTACATGTGACAACCAGTCTTGGGAAGGATTGTTAAGTTTTGAGAGTCTTCCGCTTTTTGTTTTTCTCCTTTGAATTGCTTATTTTTACTTTTATTTTTCGGTCTCATTGGGTTTAGGCTGATTTATCCTGGTGGGATAGGACGAGTGTCATCACACCCGATTTTGGGTCGTGACAAATGGTATCAGAGCCCAGGTTTCATAGGTCTCATGTGTACAAGCCAAGTCTAAGTAGAGTCTCACGGATCGGTATGGAGACCTCTGTACTTATCTTCGAGAAGCTATAAGGACTGTTAGGAATCTTTCTTCATTTCATTCTCTCTTTTCATGCGTGGTTCTTATAGCTAGTGCCGAGTGTCGCATGTTGTTTTGGCAGATGTCGAGGACCAGATCTTTTGTTTCGAGCGATGGATGGGAGGCAGTCCCCGAGGCAGTGGTTGAGGCCCCAGTCAGAGGTCGGGGTAGAGCCCGAGTTGAAGGCCGTGCTCGTGGAGTAGCACATGAGAGAGGTCGTGCCCGAGGAGCGGCACCTGCTAGAGGTCGTGGTAGAGAGGCTTCCCCAGAGCCACAGGTTGAGGTTGGTGAGGACCAGGTTCCTCCAGGGTTCTCAGCACCATTCTTTCAGGAGATCTTATTGAAGATATTGGGCATTATGGAGAACTTTACTCAGGGTGCTGCAGGCACGCCATAGGGTTCACAAACTAGGGCAGGGGTGCAGACCCCAGAGCAGCATCAGGATCTGGTTGTTTAGGATTAGGTGGGCCAGCCACCATTGGTTCCCGTGCCAGCTATCGGTGCACAGATTGCTACAGATGTGGTTCTGACAATGGAGGACCAACAGTGTTATGAGAGGTTTCAGAAGATGAAACCATCCTAGTTTCACGGTGGTAAGAACGAGGATGCTCATGAGTTTCTGACCTTGTGCCGTGAGATGCTTGAGGCGGTAAGGATGGTGGATGCAAGAGGTGTCTGTTTTGTTGCTCTCCAGCTCTGTGACCCAGCCAGGGAGTGGTGGAGGTCTTTTGTGGAGTCCATGCCAGTGGGATCTCCTCCGGTTGAGTGGGATGCTTTCTCTAGTGTTTTTAGGGATCGCTTCATTCCTTAGAGTGTGCGTGAGGAGAGCAGGTTGTGGTTTGAGGGTTTGATTCAGAGTGGCATGTCCATTGCAGAGTACAAGGCACGTTTCTATTAGCTGTCTCGTCATGCCACATCTTTGGTTCTAGATGAGGTAGAGAGGGTTCGCAGATTTGTGAGGGGATTGACTTTCTCCATCAGATCATATGTGTTCAGATCATCCCGTGAGGGTGCTTCCTTCTAGTCCATTGTGAATATCGCCAGGGAGGCGGAGTTGTTGGTTCGAGAGGAGTTTGGGGATTCCAAGAGGGGTCGTTCTAGTGGCCAGTCTTCTGGTGCCTCATCTAGAGGCAGAGGTTTTCAGAGAGGTGGTGCTTCATTTCAGCATCAGAGGCCTGTTCATGCTTCTATGCCAGCAGTAAAGAGTGGGCAGTCGTCCCGAGGGTCTTACGGGTCTGACCGAGGTGGCCATAGTATCTCACCAGCTTCGACCCAGCAGCTCTCTATTTCGAGGTCTTGTTATAGTTGTGGGGATCCGGGTCATTTGATGCGACAGTGCCCCCTACAGACTCATACAGGGCCCCATCATACTTACTCTGCAGCTCCAGAGAGAGATCCAGCGCCTCTGGCTAGAAGTCGAGGTAGGGCTAAAACAGTAGGTAGAGGTGGCAGAGCTTCGGGTAGTGGTGATGTGGCTCAGTGTGGAGGTAAAGGTGTGGCTCAGACAGGAGGTGGTAGAGGAGCCAAGTGTTATGCGGTTCCGGGGAGACCCGAGGCTAAGTCTTCTGATGCAATCATCACAGGTATCGTCCCAGTCTGTCATCGAGTTGCATCTGTATTATTTGATCCAGGGTCTACTTTCCCCTAAGTGTCTACCTACTTTGCATCCGAGTTTGATTTGGTATGTAATCATATGCTTGTGCCTGTGCATGTTTCTACATCTGTGGGTGAGCCCTTAGTGGTGGATCGAGTGTATCGATCATGTCTTGTTTCTTTGGCTGGGTACGACACTTGGGTAGACTTGATTATTCTGGGGATGGTAGATTTTGATGTGATATTGGGTATGGACTGGCTTTCTCCCTATCATGCGATCCTTGATTGTCATGCTAAGACTGTCACTTTAGCGATGCCTGGTGTTCTGAGGGTAGAGTGGAAGGGTACTAGTGGTTCTTACCCTAGTAAGATTATCTCCTACACCCGAGCCCAGAGGTTGATTGATAGAGGGTGTTTGTCCTATTTGGCTTTTATTCGAGATACCAGTGTTGAGTCGCCTTCCATGGAGTCCATTCTCGTGGTTCAGGAGTTTGTTGATGTGTTCCCTACTGATCTTTCTGGTGTTCCTCCTGATCGGGACATTGATTTTTCTATTGACTTGGAGTCGGGCACCAAGCCCATCTCTATTGCCCCGTATCGTATGGCTCCAGCTGAGTTGAAAGAGTTAAAGGACCACTTGCAAGACTTGTTAAGCAAAGGGTTTATTCGCCCTAGTGTATCGCCTTGGGGTGCACCGGTCCTTTTTGTGAAGAAGAAGGACGGTTCGATGAGGATGTGTATTGATTATAGGCAGCTGAACAAGGTGACTGTTAAGAACAAGTATCCTCTTCCTCGCATTGATGATTTGTTTGATCAGCTTCAGGATGCAGCCTTATTTTCTAAGATTGACCTTGAGGTCCGGTTATCATCAATTGAAGATTAGGCCATCGAATATTCCTAAGAAAGCTTTCTGGACTCGTTATGGCCACTATGAGTTCTTAGTAATGCCTTTGGGGCTGACTAATGCTCCTGCGGCATTTATGGAGTTAGTGAACGGAGTGTTCTGTCAGTACTTGGATTCCTTTGTGATTGTGTTCATTGATGAGATTTTGATATATTCCAAGACCGAGGAGGATCATGTCCGTCGCTTGAGGTTGGTGCTTCAGAGGTTGAGAGAGCAGAAGTTGTACGCCAAGTTCTCCAAGTGTGAGTTTTGGGTTGATTCTGTGGAATTCTTGGGATATGTGGTGTCCAAGAAGGATATTAGGGTTGATCCAGCCAAGGTTGATGTAGTTAAGGGCTGGACGAGACCTACTTCTCCTAAAGAGATTCAGAGTTTTGTGGGGTTGGCAGGCTACTATAGAAGGTTTATGCAGAGCTTCTCTACTATTGCAGCGTCGTTGACTAGATTGACTCAGAAGACCGTAGATTTTCATTAGTCTTATGAGTGTGAGGCGATCTTTCAAAAGCTCAAGACCTTATTGACTTTAGCTCATGTGTTAACTTTGCCTGAGGAGGGTGTCGGTTTTACCGTATATTGTGATGCCTCCGGAGTTGGTTTGGGAGATGTGTTGATGCAGAAAGGGAAGGTTATTGCCTATGCTTCTATACAGTTGAAGGCTCATGAGAAGAACTATCATACCCACGACTTAGAGCTTGCGACGGTGGTATTTGTACTTAAGTTGTGGCGGCACTACTTGTATGAGGTTCATTGTGAGGTTTTCACCGATCTTTAGAGTCTTTAGTACATTTTCAGTCAGAGGGATCTGAACTTGAGACAGCGCAGATGGCTTGAGTTGTTAAAGGACTATGATATGACCATTTTGTACCATCCTAGGTAGGCCAATGTGGTGGCCGATGCTTTGAGTAGGAAGGCTCCTAGTATGGGGAGTCTCGCCGCGATCAGTGTTGATATGAGGCCCTTGGATAGGGATGTTCAGAGGTTAGCCAATAGCTTTGTCAGGTTGTAAGTTTCTGAGGAGAGCGGTGGCTTGATTGTGTTCATTTAGGCCCATTCTTCCTTAGTTGAGCAGATTCATGAGCACCAGTTTGAGGATGAGAAGTTGTGTCTCATTCGAGACAAGGTGATGAGAGGTGAAGCCAAGGAGGCTGCACTTGATTCGAATGGAGTTAAGAGGATTGGAGGTCAGATTTGTGTGCCCAAGGTGGGCGAGCTTATTAGATTGATTCTAGATGAGGCCCATTGCTCTAGATATTCTATCCATCCAGGGACAGCGAAGATGTATCATGATCTGAGTCAGCATTACTGGTGGTATGATATGAAGAGGGATATTGCGGACTTTGTATCTAGATGTTTGACCTATCAACAGGTCAAGTGAGAGCATCAGCGGCCCGGAGGTGTGTCTCAGAGGATGTCCATTCCTACTTGGAAGTGGGAGCGGATCACTATGGATTTCGTTGTGGGACTACCTACCACAGTGGGTGGTTATGATTCTATTTCGGTGGTTGTTGATAGGCTAACTAAGTTCGCTCATTTCATTCCAGTTCGGGTGAAGAATATAGCGGAGAAGCTAGCCCAGCTCTACATCAGTCAGATTGTTAGACTTCATGGGGTGTCGATATCTATAGTCTCACATTGAGGTTCATTGTTCACTTCGCACTTCTGGAGAGCCTTACAGCATGGTTTGGGTACTCAGTTGGATATGAGCACAACATTTCACCCTCAGACAGATGATCAGTCCGTGCAGACGATTTAGGTGCTTGAGGACATGCTCCGTGTGTGTGTGATTGACTTTGGTGCTAGGTGGGATTAGCATTTTCCCTTAGCGGAGTTTGCCTACAGCAACAGCTATCATTCCAGCATTCAGATGGCCCCATTTGAGGCGTTGTACGGCAGACGGTGTAGATCATCAATTAGATGGTTTGATTCGGTGGAGATGGATTCCTTAGACACTGACTTGCTTAGAGATGCCATGGATCAGGTTTGTTTGATTCAGAGTAGGCTTTTGACTGCTCAGAGTCGGCAGAAGAGTTATGCCGATCGGAGAGTCCAAGACCAAGTATTCATGGAGGGAGATCATGTTTGGCTCCGAGTGTCACCCATGAAGGGTGTTATGCGTTTCAGAAAGAAGGGCAAGCTTAGTCCTAGATTTATTAGTCCGTTTGAGATTTTGGACCGAGTGGGAGAGGTGGCCCATAATTTGGCCTTACCACCTAGCTTGTCAGCTGTGCATCCTGTGTTTCATGTTTCTATGCTTCGAAAGTACATCCCGGATGAGTCTCATGTGATTACACTTGATTCGGTGGAGTTGGATCCTTATTTGACTTATGAGGAGGAGCCTACAGCCATTCTAGATAGGCAGGTCCGTAAGCTTAGGACCAAGGAGATTGCTTCAGTGAAGGTGCAGTGGGGTCACCGTTTAGTTGAAGAGACTACTTGGGAGTCTTAGTCCGACATGCGTGCCAGATATCCTCAGCTTTTCGAGGCTTCAGGTACTTTATTTTACTTTATGTTTGAGGACGAACATAGTTTTTAGTGGTAGATAATTTAATGACCCCGAAGGTCATTTTTGGTAATATTTGTAAAATGACCATTTTACCCCTCCCGAGAGTTAACCCGAATCATGTTTGGTTAATAGCCAAAGTTAGTTTTGTGAAATTCTTGTTAAGTTATGGTTTTTGGAAAGTTTTGAATTCTAAAGACTTATGTTGTTAAAATGTGGTTTTTGAGGTCATTCAGAGTTTCGGGTCTCGGATGGGGATTCTGTCGATTCCATCAGCTCCGGAATGTGGATTTTGGTCTAGGAGAGTTGACGGAATCAGATTTGGGGTTGTATCGTGGATTTGAGGCCTTGTGAAATTTTGATCATAGAGTTGACTTTGGTCAACCTTCGGAGATCAAATGCTCGAATTGGATTCGGGGGATGATTTTAGGCCTATAAGTGGCCTCGGTTAAATTTTTAGAGGTCTCGAGCTTGTTTTGAGTTTTTGAGGCTCAGAGTTGGTTTTATTGTGCTTTATCAGTTTCTGGGTCAAGGAGACCTCGAATTCAAATTTTGACGGTTCCATTGAGTCCGAAATGTTAAATTTAGTAGGGTGGCATATCTGGTTTGTATGCACGGGGTTTCGAACGAATCCCGAGGGTCCATTCGGAGACTTGTGGAATTGCTGATTTCTGGTTTATGTATCTGGTGCATTTTAGCCTCCGAGTTCGCGGAAGAATGTTGAGCGCGTTCGCTGAGCTATGGTGGGTTGGCCTCCGCATCCTCGGAGTGTTGGTGAATTCGCGGAGAATGGCGCGAGTTGGTCTCCGCGTTCGCGGATTACTGCAGTGTTGGTCTCCGCATTCGTGGGCTTAGTGGGCCGCGTCCGCAGAGGTCATTTTTGACCTGAACAGTGTAAATTTGGGAAATGTCCCATTTTCAAATTTTGGAACTTGGAAAGGCGATTTGAAAGAGAGATTTCCGTGGAAACCTTGTGGGTAACTGATTTTAACTCTAAACCTTGATTACCCATTGATTCTATCATGATTTCAACTTGGAATTTGGGTTTTTAAAGTGAGATTTTGGGGTTTTTTGCATGAACTCCGAATTTTTGATCAAATGGTGATTGTGGACTGATTTGATTTCCGTTTTCAAAATGGTTTTCACTAATGATTTCCTAAGGCTTTGAAGATCATTTCCATGTGAGAAATTCTGGATTCAAACCTTGTTTTCAAAATCTGATTTTTGAGCCATTTGAACCCCTTTGCCCGAATTTCGTTCTTAGTGTTGTTGATTCTGAAATTTGATTGTGATTCATAATTTGATTCGATTGTGTTGCTTTGGATTGCTTTCGGAAGGGAAAAGCTCCAGTCGTTGGTTGATTTCGATTTCGGTTAAGGCAAGTGGATTTCTAAAACTTTGCGAATCTTGTAATATTTCGAATTTCTCTTTCTTGAATGTGTTGGGGAGTAATGTGATTGAGGTATGGGTTGAATTCTTGTATGAATCAATCTAATTTGATCGGCGGGTTCAATAAAAATGGTTTTGTGTGCTAAAGTAGTAGGCCAAAATGTGATAGGCCATTATCTTGATATTGATGTGTAATTGGGGAAAATGCTATGAAAGTTTTGATGTGATTGTGAACTTGATGAATATGCCTTTTGCTCATTGTGGATTATGGGACTAGACTTTAAATTCTTGCTTAGCGATTGATCCTACTTGTGATGAAAAGGCAATTGATCTTGTTGCAAATGATGTAATTGTTGATGTTGATAGTGTGGCGTGATTTGCATTGATATGAATTGCGTTGTGATTGTGAACACTATCATTTTCTCATTATTTCTGAGAACATGCTTATGTGCATTGGTTCTAAGATACTATGATGAGACACTTTGATGATTATGCCGATGGGAAATGGTTCCGGCGGATACATGGTCCATGTGTGTCCCCCATGGGTTTCGGTCTGAGATTCAGCGGATGTGTACCGTAGGAAAGACATGCATCACTCTATTTGACATTGCATTGCATTGCATTTCATCTTATTTGTTATTGTGAAGTTGTGTTTATGCTTCTATGACTCTGTAATTGATATATCTGATATTGTTGTGACTTATTTGGCGATACTGTGGTGTTGTTGTGGATCTTTGTGCGGTTTGAACTGTGAATTGGAATCTGTTAGGTTAGGCCGATTTTCTGTGCAGGTTGTAGTTATTGGAGGTTCGGTTGGAAGTAAGGGATTCGTGGATTTTATTAGATTTACCTTGTTTTATTAGTTGATTTGCTAGGTACCGGATCGTGATCTAGTTCTCTCTTCTTCTTACTCCGAGGTTTTTGAGGAAACTTAAGAGGTAGTTGTTCGATGTTGGCGATCTCTCTCGACCCTTTTTATTTTATGCTTTGTTTCTATTTTAGATACAAAGACATTGAGACTTGTAATTTCATTTCAACTCTGTATTAGTGGCTTATACATGTGACAACCAGTCTTGGGAAGGATTGTTAAGTTTTGAGAGTCTTCCGCTTTTTGTTTTTCTCCTTTGAATTGCTTATTTCCGCTTTTATTTTCGATCTCGTTAGGTTTAGGCTGACTTGTCCTGGTGGGATAGGACGAGTGTCATCATACCCGATTTTGGGTCATGCTCGAATGACAATAATATGCTATTTTTTCCTTTGTTTGGTGATAAAATATTATTATTTTATTTGACTGCGATTGTGTTAAAGTAAATTATTGAGCTTCGAATGACTTGTTTGTTTTGGGAAAGACTTGCACGTTTGGGTCAATCAAAATTACACTGTTTATGTGTAATTTATTTTATAGTACATTAAAAATATTGTATATCGGATGTTCCCAAAGGGACTTTCCTTGGTTAGTTGTTGTTTTATTTTTTTTCTTTCCTATTCCTTTTCGTCAATGAAATTATTAAGAATTTATTAAATTAAATAAATAATAAGCTTTTAGTGTATATATAATGAGGTTATTTTAAATCCATTTCAAAAAAATGAAAACTCACTGAGTTGAGTGATAATAATATACACGAGTTTTATTTCATTTATATCGTATTCTATTTTTAATATGACGTAATAGTTTTTTTTTTTAAATTCAAATGTGACAACCTTTACAAAAAATTTTGTGTACGCCACCACTCTAGGAGAAGAATCATCATGTTTCTCCTTTTCCATCTCAAACAATCTGAGCTTTGTTTTCTGAGGTATGTAATGCATCCATATTGATTATCTTAGTAGATTTACTTCAAATATAAATCAAATAGCTCAAAATTATCCAAATCACAAAGTAATCCCAAAACCAAGAATTCAAAATGATTGCAGGCGGGTATTGAATGCTTGACGCAGGACGCAGGAAGTTCATAGGAAGGAAACAAGGAATTGTTAGGATCAAGCGCTTACTATCATGTCAAAAGTTATAGCAGATAACAAGGGTGCAATTTTACTTATTAACTAAGCCCACCAAGCAAATGTCATGTTCGATCATGACTCTGACCTGGGATACCCTATCGCAAAGTATTAGCGTTACCTAACAGTAGCGGATGACTAGCAAAGTATGGAAGTAATTTGGATGTTTTTGAAAGCTTAATGTTCTATGGTGTACCCCGGTTTTTGTTTTATCATCTATATAAAAAACTTTAGTAATAACAATATTAGTTTTTTTTTTTTTGGAAAAACAGAATTCCTATGAAATGAAAATTTGTTTAAGCAATGTTGCACAGACATACAAGTTGGTCTAGCAACCATGAAAAGCCCTATAGAACACAAAAGTAAAGTCAATTGCTCTACACATGGACATAATATGAACCACGAAATTAATTAATGAGGCTCACTGTTATGAAAAATTGGAAATAATAAAAAAAAATGATTAGAATTATATTTACCATAATAAATTACAAATCATACCGTAATAAGAAATTTGTAATTGCACTCTTTCATTTATATTTCAAATTAGATTACGCTCGACTAACTACTAATCTTCTACTCCAATCATCCACCTCTATAAACCTTCTATCTAACGTCATGTCCTCAGTAAGTTACATGTGTGACATGTCCTATCTAATCACCTCTTCCCAATATTTTTTTGACCTACCTCTATATCTCCTTAGCACTACTATAACCAACCTCTCACACCTTGGACCTCCTAGCTCCGTTGGTGGAAGAAATCTATTCGACATACAAGATAGAGAACACACAATGTGGAACATAACTTCGGTAGGCATAACTTGTGACTTGAGGCATAAATTTAGTGGTATGAACTTCTTATAACATAAAGTTCTAAAAATGAACTTATGCTTTGGGAAAATAACTGTGTTGTGGGGCATAAGTTCAGTGTAAGACCTTTTAAGACATAATGTTTAAAAATGAGGTACGTCTTATAAGGCGTAACCTGTGTCTACTGATATTCTCAAAAAGTAATAGGAGTATTTTTGTCTGCGTTTTTATTACTTAAAATGTTGAAGAGCAAAAATTAAAGACCACAAATTTGAGAGGCACATTAAAAAAAACTCCTAATTAGGGGCATTTCATGCGGGCTGCGAATGACCCAGGTGACAAACAACAAACAGGTTGAGTTGAATTTAGGAGGATCAATATAGGTTGAGTTGATAAATGAGTGGCTTGTTGACCCGCCCAAAAGTTATTTGTGATGAAATGAGTTGGACTAAAATAGGCCAAAATGCATATCAAAACCCACCTTGCACAATTCTTACTAAAGTTTTAATTGCTTTATTTGTTCTTTTATAAGTTTTTAGTACCTAATAAAATTATTATTTTTCTTTATTATGGGTATATAAAACATGCATATCAAAAAAAATTTAATATGTCTTCTACAAAATATTTGGATAACATTTCTCATGAATCAACAATTTGAGCTGGATATCAACCCAAGCACTGATGGGCTGAACTAATAAATATGGCGATAATTTCAAAGATATAGAATAAAGTAATTAGTTTACAACAAATATGTCATGTTCTTATTTACATAAAAATAGTCAAAAGTCATAGAAAGTATACATTGACTATACATTATGATCACTCAAAAAACTAAATATAACTTACTTATACATGAGTTATACATATACATTATGATACACTCATAAAGCTGAATATAGTTTAATTATACAATGAAGTATATACTGACTATACATGAAGTATATACTGACTATTCAGTCCCGACCAACTCAAAATCTCCTCTAAACAGTCTCAAATTTTAGATGCGAAATCCTCTCAATGTTTTGAGTCTTTTGATATATAATTCGATCAAAATGATTTACGTTTGCAGTAGGTCGAGTTTAAAAGGAAAAAAAGCTAGCAATGAGAAGGAGGAGGAAGTGGAAGAGTATTGTTTTGCATCCCATCATCCATCCTAGATTTAAAGTAACTTTTTGGCTAGCTGCTTGGCAGATACTTGCTACAGCTGACAGACTTTTGAAGATTGGAGTCCATGTTCCCCTAGAATGCAGTTTTTGTAACAATGCAATGGAGACTGTTGAGCATTTGTTCTTTGATTGCTCTATCACAAAGGCTATTTGGACAAGATTACTACTTTGGTTAGGCTTTTCCAGAAGTATTGGTGACTGGAAAAATGAACTACAATGGGTCAACACTCAGGTTAAAGGTACATCTGGATTAGCTGTGGATTCGTCACACTGGTTGCAGGAACAAAATCAGGTTTAAACAGGGCCAACTTCAAGTGGACATTTTGGGAAGGGAAATTGCATATCATCTTCATGTGAGAGCTCAAGATCGTCCAAGTTGGAAGGCTGCTCTTACTTTGATAGCTGGAGTTCCACAGAGTCGGGCAGGCATTGGATTAGTTTTGTTATTCCTTTTGAAATGTCTAGTAGTCATTGAAATTTGATTGTTTAGCCTATACATAGAGCCTTCTGTTAGTAGGAATTGTATAGATGGAATAGCTGTCCAGTTATGAGAAATAGGTGGTCTGCACCTATTTAGTTTGTATTGATTCACTTTGGTTTAGAAATGAAACTTTTCATTCACCAAAAAAGAAAAAACTAGTGAAATTTATGTTAGTCGTCCCTAATGATAAACTATACCCCCTGGGTCCATTTTACTTGGCAATTTTAAGATTCTAAAGAATCTTTACATTTTTAGAGAAATAGGTGACCTATCACTTTGGTTTTGAAATGAAACTTTTCATTCACCAAAAAAGAAAAAACTAGTGAAATTTATGTTAGTTGCCCCTAATGATAAACTATATCCCCTGGGTCCATTTTACTTGGCATTCTTTCATTTTACTCTATTCTAAAGAATCTTTACATTTTTCTACATTGCAAAATAATTTAACTTTAAAATTTTTATTTATCCTAAATATATCATCATTTTATAGACCCGAATTGTACAGAACCAAAAGTTTTCAAAATTCTTACTTCCTTTTTAAATAAAATTTATGCACTACCAAAACAAGTTCACTTAAAATGTTGATTTCAAAATCCTAAATTCTAGATCCATAGTATAAAATATCATTACTTATTGACACTTTATCCAGGATGAAATGTGACTCAAACAGTCTTAGAAATCTTTAGATGTTGATCAACATTCTACTTAATAACTTCAAGCCTTTATAGTGAAGTGTATACTTTACTCATTAACTTTTAACCAAGGAAAGCAAAGAGATTGCACAATATTATACACAAAATCCAGAACAAAAGTTGAAAAGTAGAAATACTGCACTTTCTATATCCCACAGTTTGCTAAAACAGGAACCATCTAAGCAACTAATCGAATACGAAAAAAATAAAATAATCGAGCTCTTCGAAATTGGACCAATAATCAACCAAGCGATGCCAGATGTGTGTAACTGCAACTCAAGCAGCAGCAGAACCAAAGAGACTCCAGTTGTGCACTTTGAAATTAGAGACTACAAGTTTAAAAACTTCAGCCATTGGCATAACTCCGGACTGTGCAGCAGGTACAGCCATGCCTGCCCCGACTGCGGTAGCACTCTCACTCAAGGGGCTACCATCACAAAAGGTAACAAAGAAAATGTTAGACAGCAAGCTAATTTGACTTTATAGCTTTAGGAACACCAGGAGTAAACCGAGTAATCGTCCAAACTTACTTAATAACTAGAGGCTCATATGCAGTTATCAGAACATCCGTCCCAACTTCCTTAAGGCGAATGTTTGCCAGGTACACCTGAATGGGACACGATCAGATCTCATATTGCAGTTAAAACTGCATCGGGGAAGGGGAAGAGGTGGAAAAGGAATGTACAAACTTACCTTAACCAAGTTCTGTGCCTCCCTCCCTTGTCTTCCCTTAGCAACTGCCTATGAATTGAATAAGGCTGATCAGGATTAGCTTGACAACATGAAATGATTAATTTTACTAACTAACAAAAGAAATTTATGAAATTTTACAACTAGCTGGCTAGCATGTCGATGACTCTCATCCTAGTTGAAAGTTTGTGTGTTGGGAGAACTAACAATCTTCACATCTACTTTCGTTTTTTCCAGAAAATAATTTCATGCAAATGTGAATGAAGGAAGATAACTTTAGCTTTACCAAAATATCCACCTATTAAAAGTAAAAAGAGAGGGAAGTATAACATGCATTTCAGAACATTGTCGTATAACATTATAGAGGATCACCATTACTAAGTTCCTAATCCAACAAAAAGTTTCATGTGCATCCTGCCAGGTCACTTGATGAATATACTACATGTAAAAAATATAGAGAAGATGGCCAAAATGTGGAGTTGATATAGGGACCAAGCTCATCTGTCAGTTATATTCAAAGCAAATTCAAGTCATAATTTTTGGAAAATTGTTAAGTATCACATATTTGTAGTGGGGATGGGCAACTGGTATCCTTATATGGACTTGGACAATGCTCCCCTCTAGAGAGTGCCATATCTATCAAAAATTACACAATGTATCTGCCAACTTTGTGAAAAAAACTACAAATTCTAAAACTTGTTTCATTCAGGAGCACAAACTACATAATTACTGTAAAGAGATGCTAACTAGTCATTAAGCAAAAACGATGTTTCTCCCTAATGGTATATGACCTTCATGATAACTTCCCCAATTCCGATGACAGATCAAAACAGGCTTTTTTCTTGAACAGGTAAAAACATTAAAACAGCTTTTGTTGCCATCAAAACTATGTCATACACGTGAAGATCCATAGCAATAAGATACCAATTGAAGTTGGGATCATACATACATAAACGCAGAGCACTTCTAAAATAACACTAACATACCATTTGACCAACAGCGGTGGTGATGACAGCAGGCATGTTTCTGTAGCACAATCCAGGAGCCTCAAACACTGCTGACTGCTCAGTGATCTGTAGATATAAACCGAAAAAATCAACAAGATAATATCTGAGATACTATGTAACCTAACAACTTATAACGACCTGGGGTTAACCAATAAGCAAACTCCAAGATTCAGAGAAATGAACAAGTTCAATATCTCACATTTCATGTAAAAGAATTCCCATTTATATGATTGTAAATACAAGACCAATTATTTTGCAATGTAATACTGGACCTTGAAGAAAAACTCCTCGGAGAGTTGTAGGAGTACTGAATTACGTTAACCAAGATCAAAGAGATAATACCGGAAATCATAAAGTTCTTTTGAAAAAACTGGAATTAAAATTGAGAACTAAACAGTGATATAAGAAGGAAATCCATTGATTTAGTGCCAGCACTACAAAACTGACTGGCAGCATTGGATAGATAATTCAGTTTGGATCAATAATTGGCTTAAACTCTGGAAAAGATGCATTCTTCACTTGGGACGCGTTAAAATAAGAAAGATGATGTTGGAGATCTACAGACCAGCGAACCACATAGAGCTCTCTAAGAAACAATGCCCAAATGTTGATCCTTCAATTATGTCTGGTTGCAGTTCATTCTTTCTATCCCAAGGAAGTAATGGCCTTTTTCTTACGTAGATTTCTTCCTGGTTTTGCTAGGACCAATAAAGGAGAAAAAAAGAAGATAAATTCCATTATACTCTGCCTTGCTTACCATTTCAAAAGGGAAAAAAATCACTCTGCTCTTTGTGGATCAGTATTTAAACGGATAACCAAAATGCCTGAGTTACTGCATGAGAATTCACACCTAAAACTAGAGAAACACAAAGTAGCTGGATTTTGAAACAGGAACAAGAGTCACAATAGTTTTTAATACCAAACAACTGATACAAATTATGTTCCACCTAGCTCCTTCAGTTATGCAGTGACTCCTTGTTCCATTTAAAACTTTTTCTTTGGGTAAAACCCTTGGAGAACTATTTGTTATTTGGTTTGAAATTTTGGATACATAAATTCTTTGTATCCGTTATGCTCAATTTTGAATTATTTGAGAGATCCAAAAAAGAATTGAGAAAAAAAGGTAGCAAATAAGTAACAACAATCCATATGAATAAATCGAAGAATGGTAGTCTTTGGCATGCGGTCATGTCCCTACAATTAGTTCATGCATATTCTCTATCTCGAAAAGCATATAAAATGTTAATCAAACAGAAACGAAGAGAACAAAAATTAAGTTATCCCAAAACAATTCATCTTCTCTGAAGAAAGGAGAAGAGCTTACTGTAGTTCCCTCAGCCTCTTGTTCATTTGCAAGGTCTTGAAGAAACCAAGTGGCACTTCCATTGTCTGCTACATCCATCTTCAGATCCAGAAGCTCAATTATCAAACTCTCATCGCGTGCAGGGTCCACAAACACCTCCTGCAATCAAACAATCAAAGTAAAAACAAATTCAAACAGAAGATTAGAAAAGGAAAAAAAAAAAGAATGAGACACTATCCAAAATAATAAAAAATCCAGTATCTCTTCCAAGATTGAACTTTTATAAATAACAATACAAGTGTACTTTCTTATTCAATCAAAAGTAACCAAGAACAAAGGCAACAAACCTCGTATAACTTAACAAACAAAGCAAAGCAAATCTGAACAAAGGGATGTAACACAATCAAAAATAAAATAATCCCAGAAATTTATCCAAGATTGAACTTTTACAAAGGAAATTGCAAATGAGGTTGTATCATGTATCGGGGGAACACGGTCTCAAGTATGTGGACGACTGATGCGGCAACACGTGGCGAGTAATAACAGGCTATGTTGATCGGACTCTTCAAAAATGTCATCAGGTGCGAGTCGGATCCTCCAAAAGTAGTGGATTTTTGGAGGATCCAACACAGGTGCGGCAACATTTTTGGATAGTCCGAGCAACATAGATAATAGGTTAACAGTTGGGGTGCGTGGCCAATGAGTGCAACCCACTTCATGGAAGGTTCCGACACCCATGCCTTGCCGTTAAGGTTCATCTAGCTCTAGAGACATGGGACCAAAAGCAGAACCAAAACCTAGCAAGGTAACAATAAGATAGGCTTGGCAGTCCGCAAATCACAGAAGGTACTGAGATCCTCACTGGAAACAACATCAGAGTTTGTGACCCAGTAACGAGAAACTACCACAAAAGGGCAAATTCTTCAAAAGCTGCTCCCTAGTATTTCTCTATAAAGAATAACCATTAAGCCATTTTGTACTAGGGGTTCCAGAATTCTAATAAAACTAATAAAATAGTTTCCTAGCTCTATTGAGCTACTTTGTTTCCAATCTGTGTGCCTTAAACCTACCACACTTAAGAAATTCAACTATATCGATTTACGGATAAAACAAAGGTTGTTTCAACAAACCTGATGATCAGGAACTTGACGAACATTACTAACATCCTGCAAAACGAATGAAATCCAAGCAAAACCCTTAATTAATACTCGAAATTGCAGAATCATATAAAATTATGAGTTTCGCAAAGAAAAAAAACCTGGAAACGGATAGGGAAAGTAGTGGAAATAGCGTCACCGAAGAGAGAACGGACAGCAGTAGAATCTACAGCCATATTCAAAATTCCAACTTTTACACAGAGAAAAAAATCTACGTAATATATCTATATTGGTAATTAGAAAGAACTAGACAAACCCAGAAAATATACCAAAATATATATTCTACAATGAATTCTTCAACAATACTGCTTTCTTTTAACGCCAAATTCAAAAAAAAATATTTAAAACAAGAAAAAAAAAAAACTCAACAGCTTGGTTTGAACGCAAGTACAAATCTTCGAAAAAAAAAAGGAAAAATTCAAAGCTTAGTAAAATACAAGTACAAATCTTAAAAAAAAAAAAGTATATCAAAGCCAGGTTTCGATCCTGGGACCTGTGGGTTATGGGCCCACCACGCTTCCGCTGCGCCACTTTGATGATGTTGTAAATACCTTTCATTGTAATAATTATATAAATTCTCATCTATGTAGATTTTACTGTGCTCCTTTTCTGCTTTCCCCTTTTTAAAAAAATAAAAATATAGATGTATATTTTGTGATAGAGAAAATTTTTATGCTTAACACTTTCACGGGATTCTCTTTTTGCATTTTTAAAGAATTTGAAATATTTGAGTCTGAGTGGACATTTCAACTTTATGGATTAAAAAAATTTAAGATATTGATATCAGGGATTTGGTAATTAGGTTTTGAATTTAATTTTTGTACGTGTTTAATGAATTTCTTAATATAAATATAAGGTTTGAATTAAAGTAAATGAGTTGGAGAGAAGTCGTATGTCGACTTCTAGCTTAGCCTTTGGCCAATATGTGGTTGGTCTTCAAATAATGTATTGAATTTTTGTTTTATTGCTAAATAAGCTTTATTTGTTTGTTAGGATAGGACAAAAAACGTATTTGTCCTTCGAATATAAGTTCATGACTATGTATTTTTCATATTAACTCGATATAGAGATGTGTTTTCTCTTTACAAACTTATTGAGTATTTGATGATATAGAAGTTTGTGATAGAACTTGTTAATGAAGTTTCTTATAATTATATGATTATGAATTACCATGAATGAAATAAGAAATCATCTAGTTAATGGCATAAATTAAATATGAGATGTCATGATAAAAATCATGGCACCCCAATAAAGAAAATAAAGTTAATTTATGTATAAGATATCATGAGTGGAATTAAAAATTATGACTCAAACAGGTTTATAAGAGTGAAAAATAGAATGATGATAATCTAATAGCGTAAATTGAATAAATTTTTATAGGTATGATGAATGCAAGCTAAAAGTCAATGAAATAAGTTTAAATGAGGTGTTATGAGTGAAAATTAGAAGTCATGATTTTGTAGTTAAGCTTGCAAGTTATCCAACAAGAAAAGACAGTTAGGTTGAATATACTATAAAATTCTATCGATATTTTTTATGACTTGTCACAACTTTCACATTGCTTTTAGCATTTTTGCCTCTACAATTCAAGAATATTCCTAGTTCATTTTTTTTTATCAAACTTAAAAATGTTATTTTTGAACCATTATTAAAATCAAATAATTTTTAAATATTGGCACAAACATAACCTATTTGTGCAAATCACCCTTCTACATTTGTCATTTCTTCTTTTATAAATAGAAACTTCTTTAAATAATTTATTTTTTGATTTTTTCATTCGGTGTTAGATATCCACATTGGAACCTAATTAAATTTGAATACACTAAAGAATCCCATATTGAAAGGTAAAGCACTCCCTAACCAAATATATGAGCATTTGCTAGCTTCTTTTAAGTGCATGATTTGTAAGTATATTTCTTCAATTCAGTTGACTATATATTTCATGGTGGCTTTCATTCTTCCACAAGTATTTTTTTTGTATTAACATTAAATCTATCTGAATGATGATGTATGATCCATATAAGTAAATATACAGAAGAATTTTACCATTACAAATGCACCTTAAGAAGGAAAGAAAAACACATATCAACAACAATAATATACCCATAAAATTCCACAAATAAGGCCTGGAGATAATAAAATGTACACGGATCTTTACACTACCTCATGGAATTACGTGATAGAGAGATTATTTCTGAAAAGACCTTTGGCTCATAAAAAAAAACATATTCTTAATTTTAAATAACCTATTATTCTCAAAATTTTATCCTCAAAATCAAATTTGACAAACAGTGTCTTCAAATGTGCAGATTTCTTTTTACAAGTTGCTTGCTTACCTTTTGATTGCAAGATCAAGAACTCAAAACACTTCAACATGAGATTCAATTTTCAAAAATATCATTGACCAATCAACAAAGTTTTTTTTTAAAAAAAAAAAAAAAACCTTACAGTTGAAGGTAAAATTAGTCTCAGATTTAAGAGGGTATTATTTGTTTGCATTTAATGAATGTTCGAATTTGAATGGTTCAAATCCCAGTCATCAAATCTGTTTATTTTTCAAGGTCTGAATCTTAATCATTAAGTGTATTTGTTTTCCTTATTTTACAACCACTTAATTGGTCTGAATGATAAAGATCTATATCATTAAGATGTCTATTTAAGAATTTCTACGAATATGATTGTTCACCGCTATTCAATCTTCTTTCATCCGCGACCTACAACTACCATTTCAACTACAACTACTACCATCATCAATCACCGCCACCTATCATCCATAACCACCATTTCAACTACAACTACCACTTATCATCCACAACCACCATCTTCAGTCCAACCACAACCACCACTATCTCCAATCACTAAAATCAATCGGTATCACTATTAGCCATTATTTACAATTATCACCACCAATCATAGTTACATCCATTAATCACTAGTGATAATAATCATTATTAGTCAACATTATATATCGCTAACTATCATCATCATTCACCACTGATCACATTTGCTATTAATATCATTCCATTACTAGTTATTAGTCTCCATACCAACATTCACAGTTAATCACTACTGTCAACCACTATACTATAAAATACTACCCACAATCATCATCTTCAGTCAAAATCACTATTGTTAATCATCACCACTATCAATAGCCATATAAAAATTTTAAAATCTTTTATTAATATAATAATAAATTAATTTAAATTCTGTGTTTATTATTATTTTTAAATAAAAATAAATCTTATATATTCGAATGTTGAAAAAACAAACGGTTCTATAATTAAAAATTTTGAATATAAAGAAACTTAAATAAATAGCTCTTATGGTGACACGTATACTACAGGTGTTATCCTATTTGAGGTTGTAAGGTTGCAGAAAATTCAGAACTTCCAAAATACCCTTTATCATACTATTTAAATCACACTTCTTAATTAAATAGTTAGTAGTTACTAGTTAACTAGTGTATTTATCCGCGCTTCGCGCGGTCTTTAAAAAATACATAATTAATATTGTAATTGAATTTTACAAAAGAAACAATAATTATAATGAAACATTTTTTCATGATCTTACAATTTTTTTCATGATTTTTTAGATGATATATAGTATATGTTTTTTTTACTGAATGAATATGTGTGAGACATTAAGACCGTATATAAAATTGCTTATGTAAATTAATGTATAATATTAACTTAAATAAGGAATTAGAGAAAAAAAGTAATGAAGAGAAGAGATAAAAATAGCGTCAAAATTTGATAATGCAAACTTAAGAGATAATATGATTTTATTTAATCCTTTATAAACGATCTAATATGATTTTAAAATGTTTTAAAAAAAACGGTCATATAAAATGACAACGGAAGAAGTTATATGAAATGATTGTTGGTTTTCAATAATGAGTTTATATATTATTATTTTTTTGAACTTTCACTTAAAGAATATTTTTAGAAGTAGTAAAAATAAGGTAAAAGTTCAAACAATTAAAATCTCATGATTTTCATCTTACAGCTATTAATACCCATCACACACACACACACAAATATATATATATATAGTTTATATATTATTATTTTTTTGAACTTTCACTTAAAGAATATTTTTAAAAGTACTAAAAATAAGGTGAAAGTTCAAACAATTAAAATCTCATAATTTTCATCTTATAGCTATTACTAACCATCACACACACACATATTAAAAAATTCAATTAAATTTTTAGTTGCATATAATATTGAGAAATAGTATGTAATTTTCATCTTATAGCTATTGCCTTGGAAATTATACTGATCTATTTATTTATTCATAAAATAGCTAAAATTTAATATCAAATTAATATAATTATAATAGCACATTTATTTCGGAAAAAATAAAATTATTGTATTTCAATTCACACTATAACTACACACAAATTTGTAATAGATTAAAAAATTATATATATCGCTAATGATAATGTAATCTTCAAGTATGTATGAATTACAAAAATTCAACATGAAATTAATACAATTATTCCTAGAATTTATGATAGGACATTTACCAAAAAAAAAATAATAATAATTACATTCTTACATTATAACTTTGTACACACTTGCAACAAAGAGTAACATAATTTGAGATATTGCTACTGATGACATATACTTCAAGTTTGAATTCCATATATGTCATTCTTCTTCATTTCCTAAATCCTAACAAATAAAACTTCTGCAGCAGAATACTAAACAAAATTAATAATTGTGGCAAAAGCAAAAATAAAATAAAATAAAATAAATAGAAAGGACCTTTTCTTTTTCTTTTGGAAAAAGTGTTTCCAATGAAAAAAGAGCAAATCTATAATAATTATGAGAATTGAGAAGAAAAATATGGAATGGTAAACGAAGAGTGTTATGCGGTAGGAATGATTTTCTTAGTATTTATAGTAATCAAATGAATTAGTTACCTAACATGGAATAAAACTCACAAATTTGAGTTATTACAAATAAATGAGTATTAAATATATTAATTGTGCCTAATTAAGTTTTTACGGTAAATAGACTTAAATTAGTAATAAAGATATGCTGCAACGTGGGCTGCAATCAAATTAATTTGGGCTTTTACTGTATTTACTTGCTATATTAAATTGGGCTTTTAATAATTCTTTACCCTTCTTTAATTTGTACCAGAAATGAACCAAAAAATACAATAAAAAAAAAAAGAGAAAAAAAACAAATACATATGCTGGTAATAGAGAGGTGCCACATCACCTTTTCTATATTCAGCTTTATATTTATATATAGATTTGAGAGGTAGCTTAAAATTTATTAAGATTTTTTATTTACTATTAATTATTTCATCCATTTCAAAATAAGTTGTATTTTAATTTTTTTCATTTTGCTTCCGAATAAGTGGTGTGTCACAAAATTTAAAAGATTTTTATTTTTTTCTTTCCAACTTTACCCTTGTTTTAAATAAATGAAATTTTATATAATCAATAAAATGTTAAAAAATTAATATCTTTTAAAGATATTTGACTAAAGGCAAGTGGAAAAAAATCACTTTTACTTTTTAGGAGTGTATATTTTTTTTAATGAATGTATCCAAACTAAAAAAATTCTATCTGATTTTTTGAATATGCCTATATCTATCGTTTTTGCTTTATTGATTAGATTCTTTCAAAAGATATTGAAATTCATATCCAAAATAAAAAATATCATAATTCAAACTATAAGATATAAGAGTGATTCAGATTGATCAGAACAAATAGATATATTAAATAAATAAAATTGAATGCTAATCAATTCCATATAAAAATAATTTGTAGATTCATCTATAGATCTATATCAAATATAATTTATATCTTTATTTTATTTTAGAATCAGTTTTATAATTATAATCTATCTAATAAATAGTATCATAAAAGAAAATAGATAAATCTTTTTATGACATTTTTATCTATCACTTATTTTGAAACGAACAGAATAATTAAAGTTCATGAATTAGAAGCAATGATTTTACTATAAATAATTGATTTTTTTTTTTTAAAAAAATATATAATATAATTTTCTTTTTTTCAATGCATATATACCTCTTCTTCTATTTCAAGTTTTCCTTCAAAAATCTTAACCCAATTGGGTGGATTACTTTTACCTATCACTCAATCTTCCTCTTTATTCTTCTTCCTCCCCACCTCCCCCACCCCACCCCCACCATTTTCATAACCCTAGTCCTCAAATTTCATGCTTTAAAAATCTCAACTTTTTTCAAGAAAACATCATCTCATAAATCTCTGTAATCTGTTTTCTTGATTTTTCTTCATCTGGGGTTGTATAAAATATACCATTAAAAGGGAAATCTTGAATCTCAATTTCAACAGTTTTTCATCAGAACTGATAGATAGTGTTGTTTTGTGTTAAATTCCATCAAGAACTGATAGATTCACCATTACAACTCTACTTCAGCCTTTTTCTTTTTCTGGGGTTTGGTTGTTTTGGGGCTTTTTTAGGATAGAAATTGGATATAGGATGAGTAGTAATCAGAAGAAGAGGAATTTTCAGATAGAGGCGTTTAAGCACAAAGTTGTGGTTGATCCAAAATATGCAGACAAGACTTGGAAAATACTGGAGCATGCTATTCATGAGATTTACAATCACAACGCCAGTGGCCTCAGCTTTGAAGAGCTTTACAGGTCTGAATGATTTCATTTCTTAAATCGACTATTTATAGAGTAGGAGATTGCTTAAAGTGACTACTTAACTTGTAACTTTGATGAATTCTCTAATTCTTGATTAGTTGGGCATGCCCACCACAAAGGCGGTTCCAAAGAATCCAGTAGCTTTGGCTGAAACTTTTTGAATCGGTGTTAAGAAATCCACTAAATATGTACAAAAAAATTAAATTTAGAGCCTAGTTATTAGCATTTGAGGTCATTATCATACAATTTATAATCCATAAAGTTCAAATCCTGAATCAGTCTGTTTAGTGTGAAGCACTATATCAACACCCCCTATGTAGTGTTAAATGTATGGGAATGAGCCCGGATAGAGTGGAAACATTTCGAGAGAATTTAAAAGCCAACTCCAACTAGCTTGTGATTGACGCATAACCTAGTTTGCTTATTCAGTTTCCTCCCCTTGTTGGTACCTCGATTTTCTTTAAGACTGAGAATGTGGAGAAAATATATAGATTTATTTAATGTTTGGCATATGTCTGCAACAAGTTGTGGCGTAGTCATAAATTTCATGAAGGGTGTTAAATTTCTTGGAGGGGGTTCAAACTTTGGATAGTAAATTAAAGTCCTGGGCGCCGTGTAAGCTTTGGGCACACCCTTGCCACTGAGCTAATGCTTTATATTGTTTCTAAGGGTGTTCAAAATGCTATATATACCAATATAAAGTAAGATTTGACCTCTATATAGTGTAATTTTTTGGCGAAGGGTGTTTGGCTGACCATCCTAGAACTACTGTAGCTCCGCCCCTGGCATCAAGCTACATTATTTGGTAGTAATGAAACTGTGGACAGGGAAATGCTTGCTTGTCTTCTTGATTGGTATCTAGTTGCTTTTTGTCTTTTTATCATTTTTTTTCCTTATCCTAAAAGAAAGGTTATCCGATATCTTTGTCGTGTTTGATATATCATAAATCACATGAAATCTAGGACGTGTTATACCTTTGGCAACACAAACTAGCCACTCTGTCTCTCTACTACAATACCTTTTTTCTTCTCAATTTTAGATTTGATTGTGATAAAGACAAACAATTAATGTTATTTCTGCAATTTATTGCACGAGTCTTTTGAAGGAATTCGAACCATCCTGTCTTAAAACAGAAGTGATCAATGTAGAAATTTGTGATGCACTTCTATTCTTGCTACTATTATTTCTATTTTATGAACATTATGTATATGATTATATATTTTTATTTACTTATCGCTTAAACCAAAAATCGATTAATCTAAAACTGATAATAAATATCTTACTGGTTTGATTATCGGTTTAGCGTGTTCACAAACCAAAAACCAATAAGCCAAACCGACTTACGTGCACCCGTACCTCATTATGCCTGATTTTATATATACTATCATTGTCGAAAAAAAAAATTAAATGATTCTAAAACTTTTACCCTGCCATTGATACTTGACCTAATCAAGTTTCCTTTCCTCATTTGTCTTTTTCATTTAAAAGATAATTCGAGCCTATAGGAGCTTAGGTGATTCGTTCTGGGGTTACCTTGGCCATCTTTAACTACAGGTAAGATGTGTAATTTTCTAAATGCAAGACAACATGGAAAAGTAGCCCTTAACTGTGAGGTTGTAAAATCTGCGTTATGCTATAAAATTTTGTTGTTAAAAAAGAGTTCCTGAATTCTGGAGACTAGACAAACAAAAGCCTGTTATTCAAGTGGAGAAGGATGCCAGCTAATCATAGGAGATTTGTCAATTCTTTAAAAAAATGCAAATAACTTTGTAAGTAGAGCCAGAAAGGGTGATACGTTCTTGAAGCTTTAGACCATAATGATGCTAGAAATACCAGCCTATAGCATTGCACAGTGGTGAAACTATACATAACAGAGTGTGGAATTAGAAAATAATCCACTAATCAGATAGAAATGAAAATGAATGGTTCAAATGCTCATAGAAGCAAAAGTTGCTTTTTCATTGGATGTAGTTTAACAAACTTGAGCAGCAAAATCATACTCTTTAATGGCCCCTCTGTGCTGGTGTAATGTTGTAGCGAAGTGAACACTTATCTTCTTCTGTTCTGTATGCTGTGCATACATAGCAAAGCCTTTTATGATTTTTCCCATAAGTTAGTGCAGTATTGGCAATTTTTCCAAACAAATTCGTTGTGGTATAGCCTTTTGTGAACCACAGACCAATCTCGAACCTTTATTGCTTTTACCATGAAGAGAATTTGAGCTTTACAAAAGACAAAACTATTTTTTCCCCCTTATATACTCTTCTTACTGATCAAGAAATTGAAATTTTTGAGTCTGATTTAACATGTGAAAATTGATTATAAGGAATATATGCCAACTTCCATGATTGGCTTGTGTAAATCAATGTTTTATTTTCATCAAGCTGCACATCTTGTCAAACAACGTTCCTTTCTTACTGATTTTTTGATAATAAAAGGGAGTTGGGAACTCAAACCGTTCTACTCTAATTGAGTCCAAGTTGTTCCAATACTACTTTGCTCATAAATTAGTATTTGCCTGTTAAGGTCAATTTAGTTATGTGAAACAAGGGGTTATCACTTTAATTCATGTGCTTTTAGAGAAGTGTGCACTTGAAGTGCAAAGTGCACTCAACAAGAAGTGGTTAGTTTTTTGAATCTCAGTTCTGAGGAGTTGACTTAGAGCCCGTTTGGATTGGCTTAAAATAAGTAACTTTTAAAAAGTTACTCTAAAGTCATTTTAAAAATAAGTAGTTATGTGTTTATTGATGTGTTTGGCAAAAAAGTGTTGAAAGTCACTTTTTTTTATCAAAATGTCTGAAATACCCTTAAAGTTGTTAACATTATAAAAGAATTAAGGGTAAAAAAGTAATATACTTGGTCAAAGTAGAATGATTTATAAGTTAAAAAAAATAAGTAGGGGGCACCCTACTTTTAACTTTTAACTTATTTTAAGTTACTTTTGACTTATTTTAAGTTATTCTTATAATTGCCAAATACTCTAATAAGTCAAAAACTGATTTAAAAGTTAGTTTGACCAATTTAAAATCCCATCCAAACACCCACTTAATGTCTGTGTTATCATTTATTAAGTGCTGAAATTAGTTGTTTTTTTATGACTGTGGTGTACGTACACTCACTTAATGTCTGTGTTATCATTTATTAAGTGCTGAAATTAGTTGTTTTTTTATGACTGTGGTGTACGTACCAACTTGTACACACCTCGACTAATTCCACGGGATACCCGCCACCTCCCACAAACAATAGGTACCAGGCAACTTTGTTCAGCTAGGACAGATGTGATGCTAGTGTTTTTGTCTCTGTTGGGATTTGAACTTGAGATCTCATGGTTCTCAACCCACTTCATTGACCAATAGGTGCCCTTGGGTGTGCTGAAATTAGTTATATTACAACTGGATGATTATAGTGCTGAATCTATACGTGTTTGGTATTTCACTTTAAGAACGTTGCACTAAACCCTAATCATGGCAAACACTGTACTCAAGTAAGTGTAAATACTATATCCTATATAGATCTTTTGCTTTCATGTGCGGTATCTAGATTCAGAAACTCAAAAGCTAAAAGAGTTTTGATTACAGTCTCAATCTAAAAAAAAGAGTTTTGATTAGTCTCAAATGTAGCAGGTAAGTTCTTTAGAATATTTTTTTTTGGGGAAAAACTTATGATCTTACAAGTAACAACCTGTTTGGTGGCCAATTATTACAAAATAAAATACAATTCCATTCCTATGGCGGTAGTTGCTATTCTAGATTCAATGTCGCTATTTCATGATGCATTCTATTTTGTCAAAATGACAAATTTTCATTCATTTGTCAAGCGGGGAGAATCTTCAATCCATTGAAGGATGGAATCAAGAATAGACTGTGAGATGTCCTTTCTATCCTCGGCCTTCTCCTGAATTCTTTGCTCTGAATCACGACCAGATTACCATTGACCCTTCCCCCATCAATTCTCCTCAGGCCCCTACTCCCTCTTGACAGTTAGTTCCCTTCCCTTCCCATGCGCTACTAGTCTCTTTGCCTCTTAGATTTCTTCCTACTAACTCTTTCCATTCCTCTAAATCTACCTCACCTTGATACCGTATGCTGCCTTTTTCTCTCCTATATAAAAGTTTACAGTTTTGTGTTCCAGTCATTTATACTATTTTCATTTCATTCAAATACCATCACCAAACTCTGGATGAAATGGTTCTGGTGCATCAAAATTCACATGTATAGTAATCCTAGAACAAGACGAGTTGGGCGTGGAGTTTTAGATTACTTAAGCGTCATAATCTTAAGCTCACAATCCATCTGCAATAAAGGTTATTCAATGTGTATTACTAGAAAAGCTAGTGAGGAAATTCCATTCAGAGATGATAAGCTGACTTTTTAACATACTTATTATTTGCAAATATTTCATTATTTGTAAATCAATATTTGCTTTTCAATCTTCAATTGAAATAGAGAATTTTGAAGTAAAAAAAAACTAGTTTGAGGTGTATCTCCAAGTGAAATAATGATTTTAACCCATAAATCTACATTCCCCCCCCCCCCCCCCCCCCCCCCAAGTGAAATTCATGTCCAAACACAATTTCATCTGCTTCCAAATACTCTTTTTCAACCATCAACCAAATATGACCAAACTGGCTATGTCAATAAATTCAGGCATCTATTTTACAGCCCACCAGGTCTCTAGGCCCCTATGAAAATATGTCTCATGTTTTAATGTGATTTATATAGTGTAGGAGAAGTAATACATAAAAGATGAGCAATAAGGTCCATAGGTAGGATTGGATTTTTTGAGACACTCTCTCAAAAAGCTGAACGATTTTAGAATTCAAAATCAGGCAGGAATCCAACGGTTAAGAGTACTAGTAAATTGTCAGTGGCCACGGATTGCATTGGCTCAAGTTCAGCGATTCACAATTCCATTGTCTTTTGTTCTTCTTTTTTTTTCTGCAACTTGAATAGATAATTAAACTGGAAAGGCTGTTTGGTTATGGACTGTTTTAATTTGTTACTGAGGTAAAGAAAGACGAAGATGTTTATTGGTTCTCTTCATGGAGAAATCATCAGGCTAGCAGAGAATGTGCCCTTTCTTGCTGTTCCCTTTATTCTTCCTTCTCAACTGAAGCTATTAGATGTCTTAGGGTGATCTAGACTTTCCTAAAGCCTAAATTTTAATGCTTATCATATCCTGAGCATCATTGACTCTTTTGTTTAGTCTACCTGTTGCCATTATTGCTATATAATGACACCTTTACAGTCTTAATGATCTGTTGCTTTGTGGTTGTCCTGCTCCTTCTCTTCACTTTTCGTTTCCAGAACACTTTAGTTCCTCTCTTTTTTTTTTTTTGCATGCTTGAACAGACTATTTTTGATATTGGGATATCTTCTGTCAATGCAGAAATGCTTATAATATGGTGTTACACAAATTTGGTGAGAAGCTATATTCTGGACTTGTATCTACAATTACTTTCCACCTACAACATATCTCTAAATCAATAGAGTGCGCCCAAGGTGATTTATTCTTGGAAGAGCTGAATAGGCAATGGGCAGATCATAACAAGGCATTGCAAATGATACGGGACATTCTGATGTATATGGACAGGACCTTCGTTCCGAGTACCCATAAAACCCCTGTTCATGAGCTTGGGTTGAATCTTTGGCGCGATAACATAGTACGTTCGAGTAATATTCAGATGAGACTTCTGAGTACGCTTCTTGAACTTATACTCAAAGAAAGGGATGGTGAAGTAATTAACCGGGGACTGATGAGAAATATAATTAAAATGTTTATGGATTTAGGACCATCTGTGTACCAGGAAGACTTTGAAAAACCTTTCCTTGAAATATCAGCTGATTTTTACAGAGCCGAGTCTCAGAGGTTCATTGAATGTTGCGACTGCGGAGACTACCTCAAGAAAGCTGAAAAGCGTTTAGCCGAAGAAATTGAGAGGGTGTCACACTACTTGGATCCGAAGACCGAAGCGAAGGTCACTAATGTGGTGGAGAAAGAGATGATTGAGAACCATATGCCTAGGCTTGTCCATATGGAAAACTCAGGTTTGGTGAATATGCTTCTTGATGATAAATATAAGGATTTGAGAAGAATGTACAACTTATTCCGTAGAGTTACTAATGGCCTTGCAACAATAAGAGGTGTAATGACTTCTCACATCAGAGAGATAGGTAAACAGCTCGTTACTGATCCTGAGAAGCTGAAAGATCCTGTCGAATTTGTCCAGTGTCTCTTGAATGAGAAGGATAAATATGATAACATTATTATCTTGGCATTCAACAATGACAAGACTTTCCAAAATGCCTTAAACTCATCTTTTGAATTCTTCATTAACCTCAATCCGCGTTCTCCTGAGTTTATTTCATTATTTGTGGATGAAAAATTGCGGAAAGGCCTTAAAGGAGTCAGTGAGGAAGATGTTGAAGTTATTCTTGACAAGGTGATGATGCTCTTCCGTTACTTGCAAGAAAAAGATGTATTTGAGAAGTACTATAAACAGCACTTGGCAAAGCGACTGCTTTCAGGAAAAACAGTTTCTGATGATGCTGAGAGAAGTCTGATTGTTAAGTTGAAGACAGAATGTGGTTATCAATTCACTTCTAAATTAGAGGGCATGTTTACTGACATGAAAACCTCTCAGGACACAATGCAAGGATTCCATACAGCGTATGGTGCTGAATTGGGAGATGGCCCCTCATTGGTTGTCCAGGTTCTCACAACGGGATCGTGGCCTACTCAACCTGGTGTCACCTGCCATTTGCCAGCTGAATTGTCAACTCTGTGTGAGAAGTTCCGGTCATATTACCTTGGGACCCACACCGGCCGAAGATTATCCTGGCAAACAAACATGGGCACTGCTGATTTAAAAGCGACATTTGGGAAGGGCCAGAAGCATGAGCTCAATGTCTCTACTTACCAAATGTGTGTCCTCATGCTCTTCAACAATGCTGATCGGCTAATGTACAAGGAGATTGAACAGGCCACGGAGATCCCCTCATCAGATCTGAAAAGGTGCTTGCAGTCCCTGGCATGCGTTAAGGGAAAGAATGTTCTTCGGAAAGAACCGATGAGTAAGGATATCGGGGAGGATGACGCCTTTTTCGTCAATGACAAATTTACAAGCAAATTTTACAAGGTCAAGATAGGAACTGTAGTTGCACAGAAGGAATCCGAGCCTGAAAAGCAGGAGACACGTCAGAGGGTGGAAGAGGACAGAAAGCCCCAGATTGAAGCTGCTATAGTGAGGATCATGAAATCCAGAAAGTTATTAGATCACAACAACATCATTGCTGAAGTTACAAAGCAATTGCAATCTCGTTTCCTGGCAAATCCAGGGGAGATCAAGAAACGGATTGAGTCACTTATCGAGAGAGATTTCTTGGAAAGGGATAATGCAGATAGACGACTGTATCGCTACCTTGCATAAGAAATCCTTCACCTGGACTTGTCTTTAGGAACTTTGAGCAAGTCATAGTTTGCGACTTTCTTAAGCTTATTGGTAGAGTTGATATGATTAATACTGGAATTTCTCTACCCCTTTTAGTTTCTGTACCAGTAATAGAGCTTCAGTGGATGCAGTTGTTTCTGCAGATTACATGCATTTGCTCTATAAGAGAAAGATAAGTATCATAATGCTTGCTAAAACATTTAATGGAATGAGCTATAGGCTTGCCATGGTTAGCCTCAGTGGACATGTTAGCTGCAGGGCCTCTTGTTATGAAGGCTATGTCATGCATTTGCTTGTTTCATTCCTTCATTTGTCATTTGATATCTGGTTCTGGGATTTCACTGACAATGTAAATATTTTCAATCTATCATGTCATCTAAAAGGTAATTATGATAACGATTCTTTCAAGCCACTTGATCCAGGCTGATGGCGTTTTACAACGGCTTATTTAGAGTCCAATGGCTCTCTAAGGCTTCCCACTCTAGTTTTAAGTGGACGTGTGAAAGAATTAGTAGGTGTTCAGATATGATTTGGTTGAAGCATGAAAAAGTAGAGCTTGAAGTTGAAGTTGCGCTTAGATATGAAAACAAAGTTGAAGTTTTATGAGTAAAAACTGAAGAACTCCTGAAATATATATTTTTTCAAAATTCTAATTTTATATTTGAAGTTTGCAGTTGAAATAATGGTCAATTTGATAAATGAATATTTAATTGAAGTGATTTTCTAATATTATTTCAAAATGTTGAAACAAAATCTATGGCCTATAAACTCCAAGCTCATTACTTTAAAATTTCCTCTAAGCTAAAAGGGTGAATTTCTTGATGTTAAACTCTTTTGAAGAGAGATTCAAACCAAAAAGTCTGAAATCGCTGGATCGCACAATAGAAGAACACCCAACATAAACGTCACACTCCTCCAAGTGAAATATTCATCTTTTCATTCCTTAGAGAGGTTGATGAACTTTTGAACAATTTGATATGAGTGAACTCCAGAATCATCAGATTATTTGTAATAGCTCGTCCCTAATGTACAAAGCATCCTGCAGGGCCCGGAGAAGGGCCAAGCCCCAAGGGTGTGATGTAAGATGGGCTACAAAGTAAAGAAGAGAAATTTCAACTTCTCCAAATTAGCTTACATGCTACTTACTTCAACAAGTTTTGTAAATCACACTAAGCAACAAACACTTAAAGCTGTAAAGAGGGAAGTACAACCAAAATAGGCCAACAGAACTGGAAATTCAAAAGGAATGAACATTAGGGTGAATTTTCAGATTGCTTACTGAATCAACATCATACCCAGTGTAATCACACAAGTGAGGTCTAGGAAGGGTAGTGTTTACGCATCCTTACCTCTACGTTGTGAAGGTAGATATGTTTCCAATAGACTCTCAGCTCAAGTAAAGCATAATAACAAATATTGAAAGGAAATACAGTAGCGAAGAAGCCATGCTAAAACTGAAGTAGGAGAGAACAGTAGCAACAAATGGTAACCAAAGCAATTTTGCGTCAAGATTGCTTATTGAATCATTCCCTAAATAAAAGAGACAATTTCGGATGCTCATAGGTGTTTTTCTTATTACCACGGTCTAATAACAGTACAACTATACAAAAGTCCAAGCATGAAGCTTATTAAAAGCCCCTATAGCCAAACTTTATAATTCAGAATTGAAGCACAGATGATTAATCGATAAGGTAATGATCACCCAAAAACAACGAGATTTTGACGCTTCCCTCTAAAAGTAATACTTGATTGTAGTCGAGTTGTATCTGCAGTTATAGAAACAATAGTGAGGTGGTCTTTTATTCGAATGAGATACCGTTTTACATGGAAATGAAAAAGGAAAAGGAACAGAAGCTCTTTTTCTTACCATCCAAATGTCAGAGCCAATATGAAAAAAAGCTAGGGCTTTGTTAGAATGCGGTTCTGTATATCTGCAAATGACTTCACATCAACACCCCATAGCCTGAAAGGCACATTTTTGTGAATGAAAATTTCATAACCATAAGACATGTTGACGTTCTTTGTATGGTTGGTAAAAAGTAACAGAAGACTTAAATTTTGTCTTACTGATAATTGATATTAAACTGAACGGTTTTTATGGAGCAACTACAACATTAGCACTATCTTTTTGTTGCACTAGACATTTGCCAAGGAAGTTATCGAAATTTAAATATAGAAAGACTTTCAGAAGCTCACCAGCAGTCAATTCCGGCAGCATTTGCTCCCCTTTTATCAGCCTTTTCATCATCTCCGACATGAACAGTTTTCATTGCTTCCACACTGATCTGATCTACAACATTGCAGAACATGGTAAGGGCAACTTCTTGTAGCCAGTTTCAGGTTTATTTGACAAATGTATTAGTATCAATTTATAATTTTAATAAGCCTCGCTCAGGGTCATAATATAACTCGAAAAGAATTGTTAAAGAAGTCAGTTTAAAATATTAAACAAAAAAAAGAACAATGCTAAAGTAGAGATACCTTCTATCACCATGTTAATGGAAGTTGTACAAGTATTTGTACCACATACCTAAAGCAGCTCTGAATATCTTTGTATCTGGTTTTTCATGTCCAACCTCTGACGATATGATGACAGCATCAAATCTGTGGATAGAGAGCACATAAAAGTAAACAACGCATCTTCAAAATTTCAAGCAGGCATTGCCCCTGCCATTTCATATAGATGAGACTTCTTAGTAAATTTGAAGGGGCTAAATTCATACAACTATTTCCAACTGTTTCAAGGCTCAAAGACCATTTAGTTCGCTATGTAATTAGGTACTGACATCCAAGATCAAGAAACATAATTGACAACCGACATAAAGTAGTTTAAGGTCCAACTGTTCTTTAACAGCGGGAAAAAATATAAGAAAGGATTGATGCTTACAGATCCAACACATTCAGATCTTTCAATATCTTCCTCAACCGGGTGTCAAAGTTGGATACAACGGCCAGTTTGACTGTCCCAAGGTTCAGTAATTCAGAAACAAAAGGATGGCAAGAGAAGTTCATTACACAAATCTTATGTCAGAAGTGAAGTAATGCAGATACTTGATAACCTCCTGAACGTTTCAGAATCAGTATTGTGCCATAGGCTCCAGCTGGAAGATGCCATGCCTCGCCACTTGCATAGTGCTGATTAAAGCAAACACTTCAGGTAAAGCAGTCATTTCTAACTTTGAATTTCTATAAAATGTTTTAGACTTCATCAAGGTAGCTACTAGCAAGAAATGACCTGGTATACTTCTTCAAAGTAGGTATCGTCACTACAACCAGTTGCTTCAGAAACTACAAGCTTCCAGAAAGGCCGTCCATCATCCTGCCAATCGTACATAATCTTCAGTTGATTAATAATGTCAAAGGAACAGTAAACACTATAATGTAAATATGAACTTTAACCAACAATTCAATTTTAAGACATTTTAAATAATTCAGTGACTGGACAAATGGAGGTGCACTGACTGCAACTTTTTGGCTTCATAAAGAAAAACCACATCTGTTTCATACAGATATGCAGAATACACTGACAAAGTACATTTCAAAAAGGACAACTTTCCACAAGTAATCAGTATTCAAAGAGTTCATTCATCTTTGTATCCAAAATTAACTCAGGATACTAAAGTTGCAACCTGATAACGAAGATTTTCTGGCCACGGAGCAGAAAAAGCTCTTTTGAAACCTTGCTTTATTTCGGCTGGAGAAGTTGTAAGCCCTAAAATTAGATAAAGTACTTTTAGCAATCTTTCTGAAAAAACATAGAGATATTAATGTGTTCTCTTGACTTTTTCTGCAATGGATAAAAATGCTTGCTTGAAGAAAAGGCTAAGGAAAAACACATTTAGGCTCACTACAACATTCCAGGGAAACTATTCCAAAGTTGGTTCACATAATTGCTATTGTTTTCTGCTGCACAATTTAGGACTTCATGTAGATACAGGTCGAATACTAGTACTACATGTTTGATCATTTAGCTTATAGTTGACTCTTGGCTAAATAACAAGGCCATCTTCTGCTAAAATATTGATTTGATATAAAGGTACACACAGTCAGAAAGTCTGCCGTTTCTGAAGCAGCATATAAAGAAGACTTATTCTTACAGCGGAAAGTTTATGGTCCCAAGTAAAGAAAAAAGAAAACACTTCTATTCTGTAGCTTCAACCCTTTTTACCAGAATATAGCTCTTTGTAACTAACCGTACCATATACCTTTCAATTTCAACCCCTGGAATACCTTTATTTTTTCTTTAAGACCCATTTGCAGCTAACAATTCTCTTTTCTGGTGGTGGATTCACAAGAGACCAAGTACTATTTTATGGAGAGACTTGATTTCTTCATTCCTTGCAATCAGCCTTTTGGCTGAATCCACACTCAAAATTGTTTCAGAGTGCTTTGATGGTTCTCCGATTTCGTCAGTTTCTTGTGCAACTTAAAAAGCAAATGCAATATAATCTCCACAGCTTCCTGGTTTTTGGATTGTCTTCTTGGTCTATGCGTGACTATGGAAAATAGAAGTTGTGACTTCTGGAGTTTAACTTTTGGCTCAACTTGAGGAGTTTCAACTGTAATTTTGTTCCACAGTTGTTGAGCTTGGCTCATAAGGAATGTTAATCTCAACCTTCACCTATTCCTATGTAGTCTTCCTTTATCTGTATTACAAAAACTAGAAGACTCTCTTTTGGGATAGGATCGGGACACCATCAAAGGTTACATCTCTCTAATTATAAATTTTAGTGACATGGAGTCAGGACACCAAAGTATGTATCCTTTCTCTCCAAATGCATACCCTAGGAAAATGCACTTTTTAGCCCTTTCCTCCAAGTTTCAATCATTTACATGCACATGTGCTTAGCAACCAGATATTTTTAAACCAGAATAATCAACAGGAGCACCTAACCAAAGTTCAACGGTGTAGATGGAGCACGATTGACAATACAACGTGTTGTAGATATAGCCTCTACCCAAAAGGCATTTGTCAACCCAACTTTTGAAATCATGCAATGAGTTCTTTCCAAAAGAGTTTTGTTGATCCTTTCTGCAACACCATTTTGTTGAGGGTCATCCTCACATTGTGGTGTCGAGCAATTCCTTCATTCTCGCAAAACTCGTTAAGCTCAGAATTACAAAATTCCAAGTCATTATCTGTTCTAAACCGCTTAATTTGTTTTCCTTCAATCAAAACTTTCCATTGTTTGAAAGTTAGAAAAACATCACTTTTATTTTTAGAAAATAAACCCAAACTTTCCTTGAATAATCATTACTGAAAGTTAACTTACACTTGGACCACCGGACCACCTTTCAATGGGGTTTGAGAAGGACCACAAAAATCTGAATTGATGTAATCCAAAGTACCTTTTGTTCTATGACTTGCTTGAGATTTGAAGTTGACTCTTTTCTGCTTCTCAAAGACATACCGTTCACAGAACTCCATATTGTTGGTACTTTGTCTTCACCAATTTCTCTTTTGCTTAGGATGGAAAGACTTTTTCCACTCTTTGCCCCAATCCCCCAGTTTGTTACAAGCTCATCTTGATTTGTAAGATATGACTTAAATTTAGCCATGTGCAAAAATACTAGTGCGATAGCCAAGTATTGTTGGAGTAAAGTGTTATTGATTACTCGATTGCAGGAATTCTCAATGAATTCAAGGATTGAATTACTGTTTCAAGACTTGAGAGTAACCTCGAGAAGACAGTTGAAGAAGAAGAAGAATTAAGAGAGAAGAAGAGAGTTTAGGAAGAGAGAACAATTCTGTATTTCATATATGATTCTACAATGCGTTGATTACAAGCTAAATAGTAATTGAATGACTGAAATGTACAAGCTATTGATTCACTAATCTAACATAATTCAGTTGTAACCGCTTAACTGCTTTCACTGTAGCTGTCTAACAGAACTAATTACTTTCAGAAAGGCTAAATCTAACTCTAGCTCCTTAATTGTGTATAAGTACTCCCTCCTAATAAAAGATCCTTGTCCTCAAGGGTCAAACAAGGGAAATCTTGTCTCCCAGATAGCAGCATCTGCAGGTAGTCCAGACCATTTAACCAACAATTGAGCCACAACCTTGTTTCCCCTCTTAACAATTCTCCTTTGCAACACCATCTCAGGGTCAGGACAATGAGGATTGGCCAAATCAATAGTAGGAGGATGAGATATCTGAGAAGGCACTTCATAGCATCTCTTTAAGGACACATGAACAGTCAGATGTATTTTGACAGAAGTAGGCAACAAGAGAGTGTAAGCTACTGGACTAACTCTCCTAACGATCTGGAATGGGCCATAATACTTAGCAGCTAACTTGTGGGAAGAATGGTTAGAAATTGCGGCTTGCTTGTAAGGCTGAACTTTGAAATACACCCAATCCCCTACATCAAAATGTCTATCACTCCCATGAGAGTCAGCCTGTTGTTTCATTCTGAGCTGACCCTCCTCAAGTGATGTTTCAACAGTTGAAGTTTAAGCTCTCTATTCACCAATGTACCATCAACTTCAGCAGAAGCTGATTCTCCTGGTAGATAAGGGAGATGCAATGGGGGAGGTCTACCATATAGAGCTTCATAAAGAGTTGTCTGGATTGCAGAATGATGACATGTATTATACCAATACTCAGCCATTGGTAAGCAAGAAAACCAGTTGGAAGCATCATCATTGCAATAACACCTCAAGTAGGTCTCTAGGCATCTGTTGAGTACCTCAGTTTGACCATCAGACTGAGGGTGATATGTTGAAGAAGTATGCAAGAGAACCCCTTGCAATGTAAAAAGTTCCTGTCAAAAGGAACTCAAGAAGACAGAATCTCTATCACTAGTACTAGCATCAGGCAACCCATGTAGCCTAACAATTGTGTCCCAAAACACTTTAGCAACAGATTGAGCTGTATAAGGGTGTTTGAGTGGAAGGAAATGGCCATATTTGCTGAGTCTATCTACTACCACCAAGATTACTTCATAACCATGTGACTTGGGCGGACCATCTAATCCATGCTGATTTGAGACCAAACTACATCAGGAATAGGCAACGGTGGTAGGAGGCCCGGGTAAGCAGCCAAGTCACACATCACACTTTTGTATAAATTCCTTCACCTCCTTTTTGCTATGAGATGAACTCTGAACAAGGTCACTGACTTCCTTTTGAAGCTGGAAATGCTTAGCACTTGAACTCTGCCTAAATCTGCCAACAGATCTTTAGCAGTGGAAGAGTAGATACCACTTTCAGAAAATTCTCTAGAAAGAAAGCTCAACAGCCAGGAAATTACCATATTGTTTGCCCTGGACCAGACACTGTGGCATAGAGCTAGAGATTGTCAAAGTCCCGGTCTCCAATATTAATATAAACTCATAATAACCCAACATCCCCTCATCGTTAAACGAACCCATAACCAATAAACCAAATTTTAAAGATAATCCCTCGTCAATAGGTATTAAAACTATTTCTATCCAAACAAACGATAGTTATGAAATGAAGCCCCCAAAAATATACTCGGAAGCGCCAACTACCCCGGAGAAGAATAAAGAGAAAGCTATTCCATTGAATAAAAAGAATTTTCCAATGACAGTTCTGCAGGTATTGTTGATCATGGCTTTTGATAAAGAATATGAAGGTTTCGGAGTACCACCATGTTATACCAATCGGAATTATGTAGAGATAGAAGATCCGCTAAAAACCAAAAAGGTATTATGAGTTTATCTTAATAGATACTGATTTAGTAAAAATTGAGCACAAATTAGCAGATATCAATGATCCAGACAATATTCAAGGTTTACGATCAAAAGAATATTAAGCCCTTTTGAATGTTTTGTAGATCATCTACGTACTCCCATTCCCCTATTAACATTTTATCGGCCCCAAACATATAATTGGTATGATTACAAGGCGGATTGGTACGATTTTACGTATATTAGGCCAAACACTCATACTTGGTCCGTAAATTATTCAGAAAAAATGAGAAATACAGTAATTGCTCATGGTTTTACGAATGGTGGAGCCAATTTGGAGGAAACAAATATGTACTGTCACAACAATTTGAAAAGTTTCAGGTAGAGCAAAATATCTCTACACCACCTAAAAATATTAAATGGTGTAAATTCTTTATCTCAAAACGAATCTCTTATATTATTAGTTGGTCCTTTGATATTCATGAGTTTGAAAGGATCAAGTATCTGAGCAAGATTATCAGAATTAAAAGGTGGACACCGAAAGACCACGACGACAAGTTAGTTCCCAGCTCTTCATCACGGAGAAAATCCGACCTTTCAAAGGAAGAATTAAACAGGAGGCTCAAAGAAGCAATATCAAGTCTCAATAAAGATGTCAATATGAGAAGATAATAAAATTATTAGACACCGCATCCTCACATTCTAGTGAGCAAAGCAATGAAGATATGGATCTCCTTAATTAAAAGGAGAAAATGTCAACACTCTTCAACAATTAAACAAACAAAACAAAAACGTGGACCCTATAGGAATCTACACCAGAAACCCATGTCACAAAAGGACAAAGGTTCAAAGAACAATAAGATAAAATGTTTCCAAGACTATTTTGGATTTCAACAAAGATATAAATGTCGAAAGCCTTAAATAGACCTCAGAAGTGCTGACTAATCTAACTTATTCATGCTATCTATTTTACATGCGTGTATACACTAATACACACTATTATTTTACACATAGCGGATAACTACTACACGCAATTGATAATTATTACACATAGCTGAAAAACATTTACGCGTAGCTGATTGTTGAGTTAGCTGCATGTATATCTTTGCTAAAATCCAAAATAGTCTTGGAAACATTTTATCTTATTATTTTTTGAACCATTGACCTCTTGTGGCATGAGTTTTTAGTGTAGATTCCTGCGGGGTCCGCCTTTTTGTTTTGTTTGTTTGTTTAATTGTTGAAGAGTGCTGGCACTTTCTCCTTTTAATTAAGGAGATACATATTTTCATTGCTTTGCACACTAGTATGTGAGGATGAAGTGTCTAATAATTCCATTATCTTCTCATGATTGACATCTTTATTGAGACTTGATAAGGCTTCTTCGAGCCTCCTTTTTAATTCTTCCTTTGAAAGGTCGGATTTTCTCTCTGCTGAAGAGCTGGAAACTAATTTATCGTTGTTGTCTTTCGGTGTCCATCCTTTAATTCTGATACTCTTGCACATATACTTGATTATTTCAAACTCATGAATATCAAATGACCAACTAATAATATAAGAGATCCGTTAGATACTTGATTCTTTCAAGCTCATGAATATCAAAGGACCAACTAATAATATAAGAGATTCGTTAGATACTTGATTCTTTCAAGCTCATGAATATCAAAGGACCAACTAATAATATCAGAGATTCGTTTTGAAATAAAGAATTTCCACCATTTATTGCATTTAGGCGGTGTTATATTCTGCTCTACCTGAAACTTTTCAAACTGTGGCAATAATACCTGTTTATTTTCTCCAAATTGGATCCACCATTCGTAAAATCATCGAGGAATTACTGCGTTTCTCATTTTTTTTCTAAATATTTTACGAACCAAGTATGAGTGTTTGGCCTAATATACGTAAAATTGTACCAAGCCGTCTTGTAATCATACCAATTATATGTTTGGGGCCGATAAGTTGTTGATAGGGAAATCGAGGTATGTAGATGATTTACAAATCATTCAAAAGGGCTTAATATTCTTTTGATCGTAAACCCCGAAAATTGAATACTGTCTGGATCATTGATATCTGTTAATTTGTGCTCAATTTTTACTGAATCAGTATTTATTAATATAAACTCATAATACCTTTGGGTTTTTAGCAGATCTTTTGTCTCCACATAATTTTGATTGGTATAACATAGTTTTAAAAGGTCTGGTACTCCGAAACCTTCATATTCTTTATCAAGAGCCATGATCAGCAATACCTGCAAAACTATTATTGGAAAATAACTTTTATTTGATGGAATAACTTTCTCTTTATTTTTCTTCGAGATAGTAGGAACAACCACTTGCAAGTATGTTTCTGGGGGCTTCATTTCAAAACTATCCTTAGTCTGGATAGAAATAGTTTTAATACCTGTTGACTATGGATTATCTTTAAAATTTGATTTTTTTGGGTAAATTGGTTATGGGTTCGTTTAACGATAAGGGGATGTTGGGCTTTGGTAGGGATGGAAATTCTACCAGGACCGAGTATATATTTTCTAACTTTTTATCTCCCTCTTTGAAGGGCCTTTTCATTTTATCCTCGGGTTTGAAGGGCTGGAGTGGGAGCCTCGGGGGCCTTATTCTCGGTATTCCTGATCTCAGTATTTCCATGTAAAAATTCTCTTGTCAAAAAATCGGGGAGAGAATTATTTTCTCCCTTCAGAAATTCTATTTGAAAATCAAAGTTGGATAATAAAGCTTGCCATCTAGCAAAGATTTGTTTAGAAATCAAATTTTTAACATACATTTGTAAAACATCTTTGGCTGCTTTGCAGTCAACTCTTAACAAAAATTCTTTATTTATTAAATCAACTTGAAATTTGGTAATACATAGGTACTATAGCCAAAAATTTCTTTTTAACAATACAATAATTTTTTTGAGTATCATTCCAAATTCTTGAAGTGAATCTCAGTAATTGTTCAGCGGATCCTATGGAAATTTTTTGTTTAAGTATGCTTATAATTGATAACTAGTCTTAGGACACCTCTTTCTTTTTCGACACTATTATTAACATAAAAGGCCGAGCAACTCCAAGGTGATTTGGACGGCCTAATAATTTTTTTAGCAAGTAAATCATTAATTTCCTTTTTACAATATTCCATTAATTCAACATTCATTTGAATGAGTCTTGCCTTAGTGGGGATAACCCTTTCGTCAAATCCCTCAATATAGGGTAATTCAATAACATGTTTTTTCCTTTCCCAAAATGCACAAGGGAAATCTGAACAAACTTCTCATTCTATGTACTCTAGTAAGCCTCTAATTTTAGCTTTCACCTCCGGGGTTTTTAACTGAGGATTCAATTCGTTTAATTTTTATGTCTTCTTTTAAATAGTTTATTTCTAGTGAAAGTAGATTTATTCTAAAGATATTTTTATCTTTTATATGGTCACTTTCTTCTTTTGATATACTATTTAAATAGGGGAAAGTAATTTTTTCCCCCAATATGGTGGTGTGAATGCCATCCAATGTGGCAGTATATGGTTTTATTTGGGTTGTAAAGGGGATCCCTAATATTATTTCTTCATTTATATCTTTTTTTATTACAAAATCTTTAATAAAACAAATTTCATCATTGCATATGTGCCCCTTGTAGAGCTTATAATTTATTTAAAGTCTTTCTCCTATTGCGGAGAATAATCATGTAGTGCTTTTTTCAAGATACTTAGTAAGGATAATTCCTTCAATGATGCAATTTTGATCTGCACCAGTGTCTAATAATGCAACTTTATGGATGGTATAATTTTTATTTATAACTAATGTAATAGGTATATGGTAAGTTTGTGCTTTAACTATTGCGATAGTATTAATTCCTAACTTTGCCTCTAGAGGTATTTCTAGAGGTTCTATTTCTTTTGATGTTTCTCCAAGTTCGGATTGTGATTTTAGTTCTTGGTTAGGTGTTAAATTATCTAATATTTTATTAGCAAGTGACTCTACTTTAAAATTGTTAAGTCTTTATTTAATTTCTTTAAATTCTTTCTTCACATGTACTAATTCTGTCTAAAGATCTTGTAATGTTGTTTCAAAATTTCATTCTCTAAATTTATTTAATACATTTTTCATATTAAAAGGTTTAATAGTATGATTATCAAATTGTTGATTAAGAATTATCCTTTAATGCTATTAAATATTCTCTTATAATTTGGATCCTCGATATGATCAATCATATCAAAGAAAACTTCTTTACTATTACTGGTAATGATATTAATGGAGTGGCTTTTGCAGGTGCAAATTGCACTACCACATCTACAGTTGAATTATTACTGTCTTGGTAGATTTTCTCAAGGTGAGTGGAGGGATAGAAATCAAAGATTGTGAAGGAAGTGTGGGTGTGGGAGGTACCGGAGAAGGTGGATGTTATGAATCTTCAGGGAAGGATCGATTCACAGGGCGATATACAAATTCAGCTTGTTAAAGGGAGGCTGAAACCTTAGAGTTCATTAAAAGAGAGCACTCCAATCTCTTCAGCTCTTCAAAGGGAGACTGAAACCTTAGAGCTCAATGGAAGAGAGAACTCTAATCTCTTGCTTTTTGCTGAAATATGACTTACTGATTTATTCATCAAAAGCCCCTTTGAATAGGAGTCTTATTACATTAATAGGAAGTCTAATTCTTATGAAAGTAGGAGACCTAAATCCTATTTTAAACTAATAACTATAGCTTAACCTAATCCTTATGAAACTATGAAACATAAACCTCATTCTAGAATAATAAATAAAGTTACTTAAATTATAAATAAGAGAAAATAGTCAAATGCCCCCTTAACCTATATTCGAATTCCCAACTACACACTTCAATTTCACGGGGGTCCTTTCACCCCTCTAAAGTATTTAAAACTGAAATTATTACCACCCTAAATGCATAACTGGCAAGGTGAGTGTATCTCACCCTCTTTAAGAGAGTGAGCACCAAAAGTAAATATTAAAATGTTATTTTTAATATCTTTTTTCATAAATATGCATTTTTAATTATTTTCCTTTTTTACTTATTTTCTTTCTTCTCCATGACAACATATACCAAATCATCACTCACTATCTTTAAGCCATTGCTGCTATCACTATCTCCACCAAATTCACCATTCTTGATTCCAAAAAAAAATAATTTAAACTCTCTGCTAAACAATTTGCAAAATCAATCTAATAAACTACTGATAAATTGATATGGAGTATATATTTATATCACCCAAAAAGACTTCGAATCTAATTTGAAAAAAATCGATCTGAATTTAAATCAAATTCATTTAAACCCCCAAAAAGAAAAAAATATTTTCTTACTAATAGTAATAAACCCTTTAATTATCAATCTCAAATCTCAATTAATCAACTACATCTCAAAATCAGCATATTTTCAATTTTATTAATTGTTTAGCCGGTGAATCAATCATTTCCTCTTCAAAATTGTCACTGGCATCGACAACGACAATGACGTGAAGCACATCGTCGGCTCCTCTTCATCTTCCCTATGAGAATAGTGCTTGTCTCCGATGACCTCCATTAATGGCGACACCACTTTCTCTACTCATCCCCTCTCTTTCCTTCCCCTCACTTTTTTTACTTTGTTTTTCAGATCCTCCGACGAGAAAAGCTCCTCAATAAGCTCTACCATCATTATTCACCTCTTTTCCTCACAAGTGCAACTCCAAAGATATTTGGGTTTTACGGTAATGATGAAAATGAGACTCTAACGATATTTGGGTTTTACAGTAATGGTCAAAATGGGTATGGTGAGGATATATGGAGAAAATAATAAAGAATTATTAAAAAAGTTGAAAAAAATAAAATTTAATGAAATTTCCACATGTCAAATGCGTGAAATTCACAGATCAGTATGTGGCTTTTTAAGGGTGTAATAATTTTAGTTTTGAACACTTCAGGGGGGTGATAGGACCCCCGTGAACTTGAAGTGTGTAGTTGAGAATCCGAACATAGATTGAGGGGGCTTTTGGCCATTTTCTCTTATAAATAATAATAAATAAATCTACTTAAAAATATAATTAAATACTTAAATTAATTGACTTCCTCGCATCCACAACAGTGGATCAGGAGGAAATGAAAAATTAGGTGGAGGAGAAGATATAAAACGAAAATCGGGTATAATTAGTAAGAGGAAAAACGGAAACAGGAGGCTAAATGGAAGAAAAAGGATATATATCTTCACAACAAACAACATTTCTGGAATCAAAGTATTTTTGAGAACGTAAACGAAGTAACTTATACCCCTTTTTCCCAAAAGGATACCCAAGAAATACATAGCACTCAGCTTTAGGATCCAATTTAGAATCCCAAGAAAGACTAGAAGCAAAACCAAGGCAACCAAAACATTTCAGGTTAAGTGATTTAGAGGATGACCAAAAAGTTTCTCATATGGCGTTTGAAAAGATAATAGTTTAATCGGACATCTATTGATTTAGTAAGTGGTTTTCATAAGACAAGCCACCCAAAATTTTGGTGGAAGATGAGACTAAAAAAGCAAAATTGTACAAACTTCCAAAAGATGCCTATGTTTCCCCTCAACCACACCATTTTGATGTGGTGTGGCAACACAAGAAGTTTGATGAATGATGCCTTGTCAAGACAAAAAATAAGAGGTTTTTAAACTTGAACCCAATTCTCAAGCGTTATTAGATGTAATGACCTTAACATTCTTATTGAATTGTCTTTTGATCATTGCAAGGAAAGATTTGAGAATAGAGAATGCATTACTTTTAGTGGCTGATAAAAAAGTCCAAGTCCCTTTACTAAAATCATCCACTATTGGCTTACATATGTAATTCCAAGCAATGGTTGAAGATTGACAAAATATTCTTTGTTGTAACTCATATGCTTAGTTGCACATGAGTCTATTATTCACGTCTTTTTAATAAAGGTTTTACTACCAATATCTGAGTTTAGAGAGAAAGGATTAGGGGGTAAAGTAATACCAACATAGTTGACAGAAGCTATGACATCAGAATTATTGCCCTGATCCTTTTTTTTCACATGTTGAAGCATCTGCATGACCCGTGCTAGCTGCAACTGTGCAGGAGTTCCTCTAATTCTGCACTAGTCATGAAAGAATCTCCAGAAAATTCATTAGAAGTCATAGGATTACTCTTAACAACATTCTGAAAATTTCTCCGCTTAGTAAATTTAAAATCAGGTGGATAACCATGTATTATTTTATAACATTTTTCAATGGTATGCCATGTTTTCTTGCGATATCTGCAGACAAGAGTAGACTTCTTGGTATCATAGTTCCCTTTTTGTCCCCTCAAATTAGTAGAAAATGGTCTATGTCCATTGTTTCCTTGACTGACAGTAATGAATGAAGAAGATTCATCGGAAAATTTTATTTTGGACCTCCCTTTGCATCAACAATGCATAAGCATTAGGAATAGAAGGGAGTGGTGAAATCATAAGTATAATACCTCTAGGTGCATAATAAAAGTCATTAAGTCCCATTAAAAATTGAACCAATTGTTCTTCTTGCTTGGACTTAGAGCCCATTTGGATTGGCTTAAAAAAAGTAGCTTTTAAGTTAAAAATAAGAAGTCTAACTAAAATGACTTTTTAAGTCAAAAAATAAAAAGTAGGTAGAGACCTACTTTTGGTTTTTAACTTTTTTTAAGTCATTTTTAACTTTGTCAAACAACTCCTCAACTTATTTTAAGTCATTTTTATATTTGCCAAACACTTCTAGAAGTCAAAAACTGATTTAAAAGTATATTTGACCAACTTTTAAGCCAATCCAAACACCCTCTTAATGTTCTTTTTCTTTGCTTCACAGGAACAAGCACAATTGCATGGAGTGAAGAAATCCAAAGTATCCGGTTCGTCCCAAAGACGTTTCATCTTAGTGTAATAAGTAGCAATATGAGATGAACCCTGAACAAGGTCACTGAGTTCCTTTTGAAGTCAGAAACGCTTAGCACTTGAACTCTGCCCAAATCTGCCAATAGATCTTTAGCAGTGGAAGAGTATATAACACTTTCAAAAATTTCTCTAGAAAGAAAGCTCAAGAGCCGAGAAATTACCATATTGTTTGCCCTGGACCGTGTGTAGATATGTACCAGCATCAGGTTCTTAAGTTGATCCATCAATAAAACCTAACTTGTTTTCGAGTCAAGGCTATGAGCATACCTCTCTTCCATCCCCCAAAACTTTTGTCATCAAAAGTCGTATTAACCAACAACATATCAGGAGAGTCAGAAGGAGAAATGAAAAAAGGATGAGAAGGTTTTATGAGCACAATGTATGCATTAGTTCCATCAAGAATGGGAACTTGAGTATCACAAGACATATTTTCATCAGTGCACGAAAGTTGGCCGGACACAACGATCATAAAAATATCACTGATGAAAATATGTCTTGTGATACTCAGTGATACTCAAGTTCCCATTCTTGATGGAACTAATGCATACATTGTGCTCATAAACCCTTCTCATCCTTTTTTCATTTCTCCTTCTGACTCTCCTGATATGTTGTTGGTTAATACGACTTTTGATGACAAAAGTTTTGGGGATGGAAGAGAGGCATGCTCATAGCCTTGACTGCAAAAAACAAGTCGGATTTTATTGATGAATCAACTCAAGAACCTATTGCGGGTACAGATCTGCATAGTGTCTGGTCCAGAGCAAACAATATGGTAATTTTCTGACTCTTGAACTCTCTTCTAGAGAAATTTCTAAAAGTGTTACATACTCCTCCACTACTAAAGATTTGTGGGCAGAATTAGAAGGCATGTTTGGACAGAGTTCAAGTGCTAAGATTTTCCGACTTCAAAAGGAACTCAGTGACCTTGTTCAAAGTTCATCTTATATTGCTACTTATTACACTAAGACGAAACGTCTTTGGGATGAACTAGATACTTTGGATTTCTTCATTCCATGCAATTGTGCTTGATCCTATGAAGCAAAGGAAAAGAACATTAAGTCCTAGCAAGATGAATGATTGGTTCAATTTTTAATTGGACTTAATGACTCCTATTGTGCACCTAGAGGTAATATACTTATGATTTCACCACTCCCTTTTATCCCTAATGCTTATGCATTGTTGATGCCAAAAGAGAAGCAAAGGGAGGTCCAGAATAAAATTTCCCATTGAATCTTCTTCATTCATTGTTGACAGTCAGGGAAACAATGGACAAAGACCAATATTTGCTGATTTCAGGGGACAAAAAGGGAACTATGATAACAAGAAGTCTACTCTGGTCTCTACATATTGCAAGAAAACAGGACATACCATTAGAAAATGTCATAAAATAGATGGTTTTCCACCTGATTTTAAATTTACTAAGCAGAGAAATTTTCATAATGTTGTTAAGAGTAATGTTGTGACTTCTCATGAATTTTCTGGAGATTCTTTCATGACTAGCGTAGAATCAGAGGAGCATGAGAAACTCCTCACACATGCGCAACTGGCACATGCCATGTAGATGCTTCAGTAAGTGAAAAATAAGGATTGGGAAAATAATTCTGATGTCATAGCTTCTGTCAACTATGCGGGTATTACTTTAACCCCTAATCCTTCTCTCTAAACTCATATATTGATTGTAAAACTTTCACTAAAAGACGTGGATAATAGACTCATGTGCAACTGAGCATGAGTTGCAACAATGAACTTTTTTCCAATCTTAAACCATTGGCTTGAATTACTTCTATAAGCTTATTCACAAAGAGTTAAGGTTTATCATTTAGGATCCATATTCTCAAATTTAACCATTCATAATGTGTTGAATGTGCCTAGTTTCCATTTCAATTTATCATCTGTACCACAAGTTCTTCAAACAACTTTCTAATATATTATTCTTCACTACTTCTTATTGTTTCATGCAGGGCCATTCAATGAAGAGCCCAAAGTTCCTTGGCGAAAGTCAAAATGGTTTCTACATCTTAAAGAATAGGCTTCCAATTTCTTCTTATTCTGCCAATTTCTGCTTTAAGTCTAGTTCTAGTTTACATTTCCTAAAGGATGACAAATCCAGTTTGTCATTTATTTCTCTTTCTGTTGTTCAAAGCAACTTACGGCATGTAAACTTGGGGCATATGCCTTTATCAAATATGCAGAATATCAATGGAATTCTTGTTTCAGTTTGTTCAAAATTTTTTGTTCCTTGTTCTTTGTCGATTAGCAAAGCGATCCAAACTTCCTTTTCCTATTAGTCATATTTCATATTCTCAACAAATTTTTTATTTAATCCACATTGATACTTGGGGGCCTTGTAAAACCCCTACTTGTGATGGTTATAAGTTTTTTTTTTAACAATAACAGATGATTTTAGTAGAGGGACTTGGACTTTTTTATTAGCCGCTAAAAGTAATGCATTATCTATTCTCAAATTGTTCCTTGCAATGATTGAAAGACAATTCAATAAGAAAGTTAAGGTCATTAGATCTGATAACGTTGGGGAATTAGGTTCAATTTTAGAAGCCTCTATTTTTCGTCTTCACAAGGCATCATTCCTCAAACTTCTTGTGTTGTCACACCACAACAAAATGGTGTGGTTGAGAGGAAACATAGGCATCTTTTGGAAGTTAGTAGAGCTTTGCTTTTTAAATCTCATCTTCCATAGAAATTTTGGGGGATTGTCTTATGACAACCACTTATTTAATCAATAGATGTCCGATAAACTATTATCTTTTCAAACACCATATGAGAAACTATTTGGTCATCCTCCAAATTATTCTAACCTGAAATGTTTTGGTTGTCTTGGTTTTGCTTCTACTCTTTCCCAAGGTAGATCTAAATTGGATCCTAGAGTTGAGCCATGTATGTTACTTGGGTATCCCTTTGGAAAAAAGGGATATAAGTTACTTAGTTTACATTCTCAAAAATATTTTGTTTCCAGAAATATTGTTTTTTTATGAATAAATATATCCTTTTTCAACTGTTCAACCTATTGTTTCCATTTTTCCTTATCTGATTCACTAATTATACCTGATCCTGATTTTCATTTTATATCCCCTCCTCCACCTATTTCTTCATTTCCACCTTCTCCGGTACCTCCTATACCCACTCTTTCCTTCACAATCTTTGGTTTCCATCCCTCCTATCAATTCGGTCACCTTTCCTTCACAATCTTCGATTTCTATCCCTCCTATCAATCCTGTTACCTTGAGAAAATCTACCAGATCTACCAAGACCCCGGCATACTTAGAAGATTACATTTGCAATATTGTCCATTTTTCTAATGTGTCTGACACTTGTTTTTCTTCTCCTATTTCTGTCACATGATTTTTCTTTATTGCTTTGTCCACGTCGAATCAACAATATATCAATTCTCTTTCACAAATTAAAGAACCTACTAGTTTTTCCCAAGCCATTTTAACCCCAAAATCTAGCTCACTGGGGGAGGATCTCTCAAGACCATATAAGGTGACTAAGGACCTTTTAACCCACCGATGTGGGATACCAACACCAACCCGCCCCCCTCCCCTCGCATGCCCAAGAGTGGACATCTAGAGCATGGACAATATAAGACAGGGGGCCAACATTGGAAATAATGAATTGGGTGGGTCTGACTCTAATACCATGTAAAGATATGAAACCTAAACCTAACTCAACCCAAAAGCTAGCTCATGGAGGAGGATCGCACAAGACCATATAAGGAGATCAAGGACTTTTAACTCACTGATATGGGACACCAATAATAAAAGTGTGTTCTCTCTAACAGCTTAAGCTTTTAAATGAGATGGTCACACACTTCAACAAATGTCCTGGTTCCAAAACATTACAACTTTAAGCCAAAGAATAAAAGCGTGTTCTTTCATTCTTTTTTCTTTCTTAGGGACTTAGAACTTTCCACTATTAGTATAGGTATTCTTTCCTCCTTTGGATCATCCCATAAATTGTTAGAAGCTCTCCTTGAGTATTCTTTGTAATAGAGAGTTAAGTGTATTCTATAGTGTTAATATTCGATAATACTTTGTGAAAGCCTCTTCTTTGGAGTGACTTTGTAAGGTAACTATCTTGGGTTAATTAGAGTATCTACTCCAATTTTATACTCTTATGTGTACCGGTTGATATGGTAAATTCCTCCTCTACGCTTGTGGATTAGGTCATATTGACTAAACCACATTAAATTTGTGTATCCTTTATTTTCTTAACTTACCGCTATTATCATTAAAACGCTGCTTGGCTAAATTCTGCACTACCCCGGTTCTGATCCTAACAGAACATGTAGTTCGGCATTCCAGTTAACAACTATGATACATGGAGAAACCTATATCTACAATCATCAATTAGGTGAAGCTTTACACTGTAGGCCAGTTAAACTTGCATCTCACACACACAAACAAATAACTCAACTTCTGTCTCACCCCAAGAAGTGGATTGGAATAGGGATTAAAAAAAGATTTCTCCTTTGCTTTCTGGAAAGTGAAATATTACTATTAAAGGAAGGAACCAACAAACCATATTTCTTGCCAATCACAGCATAAGTCTCTTCAACTGGCTTTGTCAATTGCAAAAGTGTATTTGCTGCATCCAACAACAGTCCATCATATGCTCTCCTCCCCATTTCTTTCCCTGCCCCCACCAAGAAATTCAACATCATTACTTTACTAATAACATAAAATCCAAGATTTTAAATCCCCACTTTCACAATATACGTCTTTATAATATTTTCAACTATATATATATATAATTCAACCTAAAAATTAGTGGGTGTGTGCCAAGATTACATCTTTATAATATTTTCACACTAATTCAAGATAAAAATTAGTGGGTGTGTGCCAAGATTACATATTTATAAGAGTACAGTGGAATTTAAAGCATAAAAGAAAGAGAAAATATAATGAACCCTTAAAACGAACCAGTGGGAATCTTGATTGAGGAAGAAGAGGAAGAGCATCGAAGTGTGAATGACCCAGAAAGCTTTGCTCTGAATTTGAAAGGATTGAGAGCTCTGAGAAGAGCACCGGTTTCCATTGTTCCTCTCTTCTGCTGACGGAAACTACCAGGCTAAAAGTTCTATTTTTGCTAAATTGAGGGATTACTTTGGAGTTTGGCTTCTCTTTTTCTTTTTTTTCCCATTTATTTACTTCATTTCACTATGAACGTTTTCGAGTGAAATGAAATTGTAATAGTTTCAAATATATAGTTATGTTTTTTATTTACATAAAAATGTCAAAAGTCATAAAAAGTATAAAAGTCATCAAAAGTATGTATTAAATATAGCATATAGCTTATCTATACTTGAGTTATACACTTAGGAGCCGTTTGGTTACTGGTTAGAGTTATGCAGGTATTAGTTATGCAGAGTTTAGTTATGCAGGTATTAGCTATGCAGAGTTTAGTTATGCAGGTATTAGTTATGTAGGGTTTAGTTATGCAAGTATTAGTTATGCAGGGTTTAGTTATGCAGGTATTAATTATGCATGGTTTAGTTATGCAGGGTTTAATTATATAGATATTAGTTATGCATGGTTTAGTTATGTACAAATTACAATACAGTAAACTAATTTTTATTTCTTAATTCCAAAAATGTTTAGCGAGCTAATATTTATTATATCCATTAAAATAAACAACTATCTTAATAACACATTAAAATTTAAAAAAATGTCAATAGCTAAAAACACTAAAGTAAATAACAAATAACTAAGCAGTTAAGTAATTTGTATTGAATAGGATAAGTAATTAAGTAAATAAGAAATAACTAAAAATATTATAATACATGTATTGGCCGTGCGTTGCAAAGAAACTAAGTAAAGAACTAATTACAATTAACCGGCACTATCTTATCGCCAAAGAAAATAATTAATAAAAAATAAAGCAAAGAAACTAAAAATAATTAAGCAACTATCAAGACAAAAAAACCAAAGAAAAAAATTGATAGTATAACTTTTTTAAAAGCACACATAATTAAAAAAAAAAAAAAGTTAATTGAGAAGGGTAAATATGTAAATATATTATTTAATCCATGTATAACTAATACCCACATAACTTATTCCACCTTCTACCCTGCATAAAATTATACATAGATTTCCTCATAAGTTATGTGAGTATTAATTATGTAGAATTACTAAAACACAACCAAACACCGTATAAAATTAATACATGAATAACTTTTATACAATATTTGAAACCTACCAACCAAACATTGTATAAAATTAATAAATGAATAACTTTTATTCCATTTACAAACCAAACAATGTATAAAATTAATACATGAATAAACAAGTTATTCATGTATTAGGTTGAGCTTTAACCAGCTACCAAACGACCCCTTACTATATGTTATGATATGCTTAAAAAGCTGAATATAACTTAACTATACATAAAGCATATAGTATACACTAACTATTCAATCCCGACCAATTTAAAATTACCTTTAAATAGTCTTAAATTTTAGATATAAAATCCCCTCGAGATAAATAAGCTATAAATTTTAAGTGCTAAAAATTCTGCCTCTTCACTTGATACATACTAATTTGTAAAATAGGTTTATCAAAATTGGAGGAAGAAATTCCTAGAGAAAGAGAGAGGGTGGTGGCAAGAGAGAGGGGGGGAGGAGAGAGATTTGTAGGTGAATCTGCCAAGAAAAGGAAACTCTCGCTAGGTTATGTAATTTAAAAAAAAATTATTAGTTATGTTATTTTTTTCAAAAAACAAATACATATTTATACTGTATAGATACATTATTTAAGCATTAAATGTGTGTGTTTATATTGTATAATTATGTATAAAGTGTATAAGAATGTAAAAGTGTGTATAAACACTTATTATGCACAATTATGTACACCATATGCAAATTTAAAAGTATTCTTGGGAGGAATTCTTCCCTTCTTCTGCATACATTTCTTACAAACAAAATTGATCGATCGTGTCTGTGTGTGATTTCGTTGCTGTCTTTTTGAGTTCGTTCAAATTATCAAAGTTTGAGGTACCGTTACTTCTTTAATGGTTAATCCATTTTATCTTGGGAGTAATTAATCTACAACCTCAGATACTTGAGGGGGTTAAATTTCTTAAGGACACAAAGGGGGTTCTGTGGACTCAGATAGTTCTTTTCTTTTTCTTTTTATCTTTAATTATTTCTGATTTGCTTATATGAACACAGGAGATAACAAAAAAAAACACTCATAGGTATAGAAAAGTATAACTTACCTAAATCACATAGTGTAAAGAGTAAATTACATTCTATCCCTACTCTGTTTCTAATTACCTACATTATACACCATCACATACATACTCACCTACACACCATTACAAACACACATCATATACTACCAACAACTACAAAACAAGAAAAAAGAAAAAACAATCATCACAATATGCTACCATCAGCAACACACGCAACATTTGAAAAAAGGCTGATTTTGAGGTCTATTTTCACGGTTTTAAGTTCGTGGTTTCTGATTGTAGTCCTTTCTTCTTGTGAAATAATTTTCACAAGAGGTAACACTTTATTTTATTTTATTTTGTATAGTTTTATGTCATGATTATGCAAGAATTGATTCCAATATATTGAAGTTGTTCAGATTCGTATTTGTTTAACCCGTTAATATTATTAATATTATGATATTATATTCAAACATGCTATTATTAAATTTAGAGCAAAACCGGTATGACATGTGATTATTTCTTACATGGTTAAAAATCAATTTCTCACTCTTTTTCCTTAATTAATTATCAAAAATTTTATATTCGTGTCTTACTAATTTGAACGAATTCTCTGTTCGGTCGTGTTTAGAAAAGTGTTAAATTATTTTTATGCTATGATATGTGTGTTGCCTTGATCTTTTGGGTGCTAACAAAAATAATAATAAGACAATTTCAACCGATTTATTAACTACTGTAGGCATGTCTAAGATGAAATATTATTATCATTATTATTTTAAATAACGAGATACTGATAATATTATTTCGAAATAACAAAATATTGATAATTTTTGATTGAATGATTGTAGTTCAGCACCACTTGATTCACGTTAAAAAATTGGCAAACTAATTTTTTTAGGTAAATTTAGATACGTTAAAAAAATTGGTTTCAATTAAGAATGTGGTTACACATTTTTTTGAAACACTTAAAAGAAATTCAAGGATGCGGTGACACACCTTGACCAAATTGTTTTGATAATTAATTTTTATTAATTTAAATGAAGAAGCATAGGTAGAATTTATTAGGTGCGATGCACTCGAGATTTAAAAGAAGTTATGCTTCTAAGCTATTGTATTTCAAAATTGAGAATGCAGTTATGCATCTGGTTTGAGACCAATAAAATTCAACAATAAGAAATACAAGCAAACTAGGGCATGTAGACACAATTTATCCAAAATAGTTTTAAATAAGTATAAGTCAATAAAAGCAACCGTTCTAGAACCATGGAACTCGAGGGGTGCTTAATACCTTCCCCTCAGTCAACAAAATTCCTTACCCGAATATCTAGTCTGCAGACCATAATAAAGAGTCGTTTCATTTTGATTAGGGATTAAAAAGAAAAGGTGACTTAGAACACCATAACTCAATTCTAAGTGGCGACTCTGAGAAACAAATAAAAATAATCCCTTAATCAATATCGTCACTTAAATTGGAAAAACCCTTGTCCCTGTTCAAAAAAGGGGTATGACAATAGTTACACCACACCTTTAAGCTTGAAAAATGCTAATAGCAGTCCTCTATTGTTGAACCTGCATCAGAAAATGGGCAGGTTCATACTTTGCTGCAGAACCAAATTTTGATATGTTGTACTTCCTATGTACCTCTGTTAGTTTTTCTGTTGTTGCCTTATGGTGATAGCCCATAATTGATTTCGAACACTCCATAAACAATAAAGATAGAAAAAAAAGTAACAAAATAAGAAGAGCAAGGTTGAATTGAAAGATTCCTCAAAATGGAGAGTTTTAAGACTCACAAAAGTTTGTCTTCAAAGTAACTTGTACACACCTCGCACGTCTTGCTTCATTGCATGACACCCTAAAGTGCGTTCTGAATTGTATAGATTTTTTCAGCAGCTATGAAGGATGTTGAAAATTTGAGCATTTCATATTCCATATAGATTGCTATAGTAACTATAAAGAGAAAATGGTCTAAAGTCCCCCCCCCCCCCTCAACCTATACCCGAAATCTCAACTACACACTCCAACTTCACGGGTGTCCTATCACCCCCCTGAACAGTTTATTTCTCTATTTAGTGCACACCTGAGTGCTAAATTGTCATAGGAGGTGATAACACCTCCTCTAGACTCATTAGAAGAGGAAATAAACTGGTACACGTTAGAAGAGGCAATAAAATTGGCAACGGTCATCATCCCCAAATTAAATAAACCCTTGTTCCTTCTTCCCCACCATTAATCCTTGTTCTTTCTTAAATATTTTGACTATTTTCTTTCAAAAATAGCTAGGGTTTAGTTGTTTATGTTCATTTCTACTTTAAATCTTGAAGTTAGGGTTTGTAATCTGCTCTAATTTCTTATTTAGTTTGAATTTTGAATTTTTTCTAAATTCATTAAAAATGGCAAATGAAAACTTGAATAAGCTTTGTATGGATGAATCAGACCCAAAGCTCAACACTGTAGTGAGATGCAAACATGGGAATTTACTGAATTTACAAACTTCTTGGTCGAAATTAAATTTGGGAACAAGATTTTGGTCTTGCTCATGCTATGGTGTATGTGTTTTCCCTTGTATTCTTGTTTCACTTTATATTCAATTGATGCTAATGTACTATTTTTCTCCATTTTCAATCTAAAAATTGTAAAAAAAAATTCGATGGAGGGACAAAGAAGAAGTGGATCCAAGATCAAATTTTATTCTTCCAAGATTGGTGAACAAAATCAATGAGTTAGAGCAAGAATTATGGATTAGGCAGGTTCATATTGATAGCTTGAATAACTCTAATTTGATATTGGAGAGGAGGCTCAATGGAAGGTGAAAATGGTGTACGTTCAATAGAAAAATGTTTTGTGTATTTTGATTTGTATTGTTGCTATGTTCATCAGCAACCAATCTATTCCAAAGTAGTATTTGATTTGTATTATTGCAATGTTCATCAGAATTGTCAATGTATGTAACAAATTTTGTATATCTCTCTCAATATATATATATCAATCTATGTTGTCAATTGAAGCTTGTATAAATTGCTTACACTTTATCTGTAAACTCTAATAGCTAACACAATTAAACACAATACCATCTGTAAACACAACAGCCTAGCCAACAAAACAGAATAGTCAATTGAATAACCAACACAACACAATACGTAAACACAACTGAATAGCCAACACAATTGAAGACAACACAACACTACTTATAAACACATCTAAACACAACATCACCATTCATTCATACTTCAACATCACTATTCAATACCAAAATAAAGTCACATCCATAAGGCCTCACATAAGGCAGAATTTACCAACAAACAAAATAAAAAATAGTAGGCCCTTAATGAAATAGTTTGCATGTCTACTGGACTAACTTAAAAGTGCTTAAATATATCAATATCACTACAATTTCCATGGCATCTTTGACTATGAAGAAGTGCTATTTTAACTTGAATTATTTGAACTACTTCCCATTGTCTTCTTTCTTTGATTATCTCTAAGAACCTGAAATTTTCTTGTTGAGATTGCTGCTTTGCCATTCCATTTCAGCTTACATGTAGTACTTGGTATAAAACCAATGTCACCAGTTATATCAGCTGATCTTGTAACTTTTGCTTGACCAGTAGAGTAGATCTTACTACTTGGCATGTCAGGCTACAGTAGAATTATGAATATAATTCAAAATTTAAACTGTCTAAATTAATAAAATAGTTTAAGAAATAGAAAAGACTCATATTCATGACTTTGAAGCCATTTGCAGCTTGGAATACACCCATTCCCATGACTCTTGGCCTTTTGTCTAGAGATGTGTTTCCCCTGCCCTACCTATTCCTCTTTTAGTAGTACCAGCTACTGAAGATGATGTATGATAATTAGGAGGAGCAGAAGAGGTTGCAGGAAACTCAGTAGGTGTAGTAGGTAGAGGAGGTGGACTAGGTGCTACTGATGATGTTTCTTTTTGTCTTCCACTTCCTCTTTTTAGTGGACGCTCACCTTCTAATGGTGCTGATGTATTTTTCTATACATATAAAGAAAGAGTAAGTTATAAACTAAGAAAAAGTAAAATTTGTTAGAAAATATTTAATGAGTTCAAATATTACCTTTGGTTTGCCTCTTCCCCTGCCTGAACCTGTTGGTTCTGCCCTTACTAATGCACTAGGTGCTGGTGTTGGTGCACTATGTGTTGCTGATGGTGCACTATGTCTTGTTGATGACTCAAATCCTTCTCTTTGAGGACACTCTCTCTTGTTAGGGCCTCTAACATGAAATATACTACATGTCATTGCAAGTCTAGTCCTAGGCAGCTTCCTAGATTTCTTAGTTTCTCCAGCTTCTTTCCTTCTAGCCTTAGATGGCCTACCAAGCATGGTTGTGATTTCTGGTAGTGAAATGTGGGGTTTATAGAAACTAGCCACATCTCCATGTTTGTTAGTGGTTCAAGAACATTGGCATAAGTCCTCAAGTAAGTTTTCTTATTGTAGCAGTTGTCTATATAGTCATAAAGAGAAACTTCTTAAAGCATAATGCAGCCACAACATGTGGACATGACATGCCCCTTAATTGCCACACCCTACAACTACAGTCCTCCTAGCAATATCCACTTTGGGTTGACAAAGCCCTTCTTTCACTTCAAATTCAACAACTCCATTAAACTCAATGGTACAGTCCATAGACCTACTAATGTTCTCCTCTAAAACCTTTATAACGATTGGAGAGAAATTAAACTTCCAAATACTTGGGAACTCCCATAAATTGGCTATTCTTGTCATCATCTTCACTCTTATTTCTTCAAGCATAGTAATGATGGTCTTGTGTCTAGCAGCCAAGATCCATGCATCAAAACACTCATACATGTTTTTGTCTACAGAATCACACTTCACTTTAGTGTTAAAGTAAACTTTGCACCTATAATTAATGTTATACTACATTAAGTCATCCATCATTTTTTCTAATCCTAACAACTTCATCTTCTCTATGTTTTTTCTTAATTGAGACTCAAATGTACTCTTAGCTATCTTTCAAAATTGTTGTCTTCTTTGAAGACCTCTTCAATCCTTAACCCAGTTAGCTAATATGTGCCTAGCATATTTTCTATGTTCACAATGAGGTAATATCTCTTCAATTGCTACATATAGTTCCTGCAATAGATGATAATTAGGTCACAATTACATTTAGAAAGTGAAAATAAATACATACAAATACATATGCAGAAGTTCACATACCTTCTGCATATCTGTAATTAAGGTGGGACCTTCACCATCTCCAAGTCCTAGGTCATCCCTTATGCACTTCACAAACATGGTCCATGAGTTTCTGTTCTCCTTTTCAACTACTGCCCAAGCAAGTAGCAGCATCTGATTGTTACCATCCTTGACCACAAGAACTAACAACTGGCCTTTACAAACACCTTTAAAGAAACAACCATCTAAGCCTATGCACTTCCTACAATGTACCCATGCATTCCTTAAAGCATCAAAACAGATGTAAAAACTCCGAAATATTGATTTGCAAAGTGCATCAGGTTCACCAAGTTTTACAACACAACTGGTCTCTGGATTGGTCCTCAACACTTCATCCTTGTAGTCAAGAATTCTTCCAAATTCCATAACATGATCACCCATTATATCTTTCAACACTTTAGCTCTTGCTCTTCTCACAATAGTCTTGCCAACATAAAGTTTAAACTTTTTCCTAATCACCTCCTGCAACTTAAAGACTCTTATGTTTGGTTGCTCAGTTATTCTTTCTCCGTAGGCTTTAGATAAAAACTTTGCATTGCACAAGTAATTTCTAGTTGTCATGTTGCAAGTATGCTTTGGGTTGTAAGTTTTTATGATGAAGTTATTTATTGTCTTGTCAAGACATGCATACAAAAGCCATGGACAACCATCCTTTCATCTAACTCTAACTTTCTTTGGCTCATTCACCCACTTCTCCACCTGAACCACTGCATATTTATTTATCGCTTGTCTAAATTCTTTCACATCTTTAAACACCATACCCAACTGCCAGATAACTTTCTTTGCAGTGGGGTCATGAATGATTTTTTGTTGTTGTTGTCCTCCTCTTTCTTGACAACTTTACCCTTCTTGCTCTACCAGATTCAGCCACTTCATGTTCATCATCATCACAACACTCATTTTCATCTAACTCAAAATTATTCTCATCAGAACTTGCAATGTAAGGCTCATTACCTCCTAGCCTTCCTTCATGACTTATTTTACCTGTTTCAGTTTTATCAAAACCTAGATCTGGTCCAGCTTCACCTACTGGTACCTCTTCATTGTCAGCTGGTACTCTTTACCTTCTTTTCCTCCTTTGAAAAGTTTTCTGTTCAGCCCTAAACTCCCTAACCTCCTCATGTACATCACTACCATACTCTTCCTCCTCATCATCTCTAACTAATTCACCTTCAAACTCAACACTATCCTCAGTTGAATAATCAGAATCCTCTACTTCTTCTGAGAAATCAGATTGAGCAGGACCAACATCTATATCATCATCTACTACAGGAGCACCATCTACAGTAGCATCATCTGCAGTAGCATGAGGTGCGGTAGTAAAAGGAGGTGAGGTTGAAAAAGTAGCAAAAGGGTCCTCACTATTTAAATGGTCTTCACCTACCCCAAGTTAAAGTTTTCACTCTCACTAGACCTTGTATTAATAGCTAAACCAGATTCTCCCATATCCACATGATTACCATTTTCTATTAGCATGGGCCCTATAATTGGCTTATCAACCTAATGCTTAACATATACCTCCACTACATTCCCATCTTCCAAGGAACACATCATCTCTAAAATATCCATATCATTATCAACATCTACCAAAATGACACTGTTAGGTGGTTTAATACTAAAGGTGCAGGTTGTGCTATATCCCAAGTTTCTAATCTAGTCTCTCAACTCAAAATATGACATCTTATCTACATCAACATCCAAAAATTTTGAAAATTTTCCACCATTATATATTGGTTCCCCAGTACTTAAATCTAACACCCCACCATGGTACCATCATAGAGTAATCAAAGTAAACACATTCATCTCTTACCTGAAGGCAATAAAAAAAATAGAATAGTAATTATAGGCATAGTACCATAGTAGCATTATGAACATAATACTAAGACGAACATAAATACAACATAATGGCATTAGATTTCTCCATGAACATAATACTAAGACAAACGTAAATACAACATTATGCGACTTAGACGAGAAAGGGAAAAATCTAATTTCATGAAAACTGTGATATAATGTGGTGTAAATTGAACACCTACACACTATAATAGTAAGCCACACATAATATTTCATACAATGTTGCTCTTAATTTTACGAATTAACAGAAAACCCTAATAAAGCATAAACTCAAAATAAGGGACAAAGAGCTAACCTTTACTGAATCAGGTGATAAACTATGTAATCAAGTTGAAAATACACATAAGAATACTTGGATCATCACCAGAAATGCGTATTCAGATGTTGTAATCAGACTTTGGTGAGGGAGATGAAAAGGAGAAAAGAGAAAAGAAAGAATTGAGGGTGAGAGGTGAGGTCACTCAATCTTTAGGAGGGAAAAGAAAAGGTTGAAGTGGGGTCCGCGCGTGCAAAACACGTTTGGTCAATATATTTAGTTTATCTGTACAAGTCAGCACTTAGGTGTGCACTAAATAGATAAATGAAATGTTTAGGAGGTTATAAGACACCCGTGAAGTTGGAGTGTGTAGTTAGGATATCGGGTATAGGTTGTGTCACGCCCCGAGATGGTACCCTAGACGTGGCCGTCATTCGGAGACCATTATTGGTCCCAAACGAACCACTTGGTCTGATCACTCATTCAATCACTCAGCGGAAGACTTAGATGAATCAAAGAAGACACTCAAGTGGGATAACAAGTAACAACTCAATAAATGGATAGTTTAAATACTTAGTTCGAATCAACTCAACATCATAAGAAAAGTTTTTTTTTTGAAGACAAGTTCAAAATGGGAACATCAGCTCTACTCTGTCACTGTCTCTGTCACTGTCTATGAAGCCTCTAAACTCATCATAATAAGGTACCGAGACAGGCTCACGACTACCTCAAAAGAACTACTCTAATAAAGAATATCAACTAGAATAAAAAAGTCCCTTCGAAAGCGAGGAGGTCTCACCAAAAGCTGGAACAGAGTGATCTTCAACAAAGTACCTGTTGAGGATCTCTAATACCTATATCTTCATCATAAAAAGGATGCAGCACCGAATGGCATCAGTACATGGAATGTACGGTATGTAAAATAGCTGAAAGGCAATACGATCAATAATACTCAACATCATGAAACTCGACTCAATGGACTCAACTCTGAAATCGACTCAACTCAATAAGCATGCAAGTTTTAAAATAACCAATGCTTTGAAAATAGACTCAATGATATGCACCTCAACCAACTCAAACCATTCATTTTTTAGGGAGTTTCTCTAACCGACAACCATTACTTATGAGCTAGTGATGATACAATGCTTTGCACTGCTGTTGCCACAGCTGTCCAATACCTTGCTAGAGTAAGGGACGATCAACCTCATTGGATCCACAATCAATCAAAGTCCTCTTTTTGGGACGAGAGAAGCTAGCCTCTATCCTACGCTGGCCACGTAGTTTATGGGGTTTGAGTTGTTATTTACTCTTACCCAAATCGGTTCTCAATACTACTCCCAAAAGACTCAATGTACTGATATGCTCAATCAAATCAATTTATTCGAATCATTTCATATAGTCTCATTGGACTCTCATCAAACTCAATCTCATCTCAATCGTTAATCCTTTCATTTAAAACATGCTTTCAAACTCATTCATATCTCCTCAAGACTCTATCTCAATCAATTATTTATACTCAAAATACTCATATTCAAAATAATAGAAGTTTAAGAACCTTTCAAACTCAACTCAGACTCATTAAAAATGTTCATATATCATGCTTTAAAAACTCCATCAATGCATAAAATAACCAATGCCAAAAACTCAATTAGGGTTCATGTGAATGGAGACATGAATGTATAGCTCAAATACTCAACTCATAGACATCATCAATGCCTATGTAATTATACACAAGAACTCAATAGAATTTATAGAAAATTCAAGAACTCAATTCATGGAAACTCGAAACTCAAACTCAACTCGATTCAATGAAAATGTAAGGCATATGGATGAACTCAATCCAATGTTATGGGTAGCCTTACATACCTGAAATGGATACACTGACTTGACACCTTGGACTGAGGCTTGAAGGTGAAGAACCCTAGGTTCTTCCTTGAGTGAACTTAGAATGTGTGAATGCGATTTGTCTGAGGGTTGGGCGTGAATGGGGAGGTTATTAGGCTATAAGATAGGCTTAGGGAAGTTAATTGAGGGTAAAATATCAAGAATACCCTTCTAGGAACGTAAGAAAATCATAAAAATTGAAAAAACAGACCTTTTAATGAGTTCTGTCTGCCAAATCGATGACCTGGGGATCCCATCGCCGACCTATTCGGCGGACCGCCGAATGGGAGCTTCAGATCACCTAAAATAAAAGTTTATGGAGGTTTTCAGGTCCATTCAGTGGGCTCAATCGGCGATGCGCCGAACCCATTCGGTGAGTCGCCAAATTGAATCTCAGCTCGCCGAGTTACCCAGTCCAGACATGCTTCAGTGAAATAGCCATAACTTTCTACTTCGAACTTGGATCGATGCAAACTTGGTGGTGTTGTAAAGAAGACTCAATGAACTTTAATTTGATAGGTCATGGGACACCAAATTCCTTATATTCTAGGAGATAGGATTGTTTGAAGTTGACTCTTGCATGAACTAATGCGAATAACTTAACTGGTAGAGAGGTTTTAAACTCAACTTAGTGCTAGAGGTCTCTTATGACCCTAAACAGCTTCCAATACACTTCCCACTCATAGTAATGAACCTTAACACATAAGCACAAGTAGGACACCACCCGGTTCAAGCTTAGATACTTACGACGAAAGATTCAAATTGTAAAAGGGAAAGTTGTGGGGTGTTACAATATCTCCCCCTTGGGATCAATCGTCCTCGAATGATGGCCAAGCTAGGAAAATACACAAGGCATGAATGCAATGCAAGAACTCAAAGACTCAAGCTCAAGAATAACTCACTCAATTACTCAAACTCAATAAGGTACTAACTCAGAGAAAGGAATAGGGATAAGAATGGTACCTTCAACATCGACACTAGGAGGAACGAATAGGTGTGGGTACTTGGATTTCATATCCTCCTCGGCGTCCCATGTATCCTTCTCAACAAATTGATTTCTCCACTAAATTTTGACTGAAGCGACCTCCTTGGTCCTCAACTTGTGAACTTGGCGATTAAGAATTTGGATAGGAATCTCCTCATAAGACAAACTATCTTTCACCCCAATGTTTTCTATTGGAACAATGAGTGAAGGGTCTCCCAAGCACTTCTTAAGCATAGAAATATGAAACACATGATGAACGACATCTAACTCTGGTAGGAGCTCTAACTCATAGGTGACATTACCAACTCTCTTCACAATCTGATAAGGACCAATGTAATGGGGACTAAGCTTCCCCTTCTTCCCAAATCTCATAACACCTTTCATGGGTGAAACTTTGAAATACGCCCAATCATTTTCCTCAAACTCCAAATCTCTTATCCTCACATCAGTGTAGGACTTTTGGTGACTCTATGCAGTTTTCAACCTTTCTCTTCACCTTTTCCATAGCTTGATGAACTAAGTCAGGTCCAATCAAGTCAGCTTTACCAACTTCGAACCACCCAATTGGCTATCTACACCGCCTCCCATAGAGGGCCTGATAAGGAGCCATCTGAATACTCGAATGAAAACTGTTATTATACGCAAACTCAATAAGCGGCAAGTGACATCCCAATTACCTTTGAAATCGATGACACAAACCCTCAACATATCCTCAAGAGTCTGAATTGTACGCTCTGCCTAACCATCTGTCTGCGGATGGAAAGCGGTACTAAGGTTCACCTTTGAACCCAAACCTTTCTGAAATGACTTCCAAAACTGTGCGGTGAATTGGGTACCTCTATCTGAGATGATGGACAAGGGAACCCCATGCAATCTGACTATCTCTTTGATGTACAACCTCGCATAATCCTCAGTCGAATCCGTAGTCTTAACGGGCAAGAAGTGGGCTGATTTGGTGCTCTACCTTGACTTGTTGGCAATTTGGGCATTTTGAAACAAAGTCGGCGATCTCCCTCTTTATACCATTCCACCAATAGACTTTTCTCAAGTCATGATACATTTTTGTAGAACCTTGATGAATTGAATACCTGGAGTTATGAGCCTCTGCCATGATTCTGTCTCGGAGTCCATCAACATTCGGCACACACAATCTGCCTTGATACCTCAACACTCCATCTCCCCTTTGGCAAAAGCCATAACTTTATTCTTATGAACATCCTCCTTCAACTGAAGTAGAACAGGGTCTTGGTCTTGCTTTTCCTTCACTTCAACAACTAATGAGGACTCGGCCCCATTTTGAACCACGACACCTCTCTCACTAGAGTTCCCAAGGCGAACTCCCAAACATGCAAGCCTATGCACTTCTTTAGCCAACTCTTTATTTCCTTCCTCAATATGAGTGGTGCTTTCCATGGATAACCTGCTAAGAGCATCAGTAACAACATTAGACTTACCTAGGTGGTAAAGAATACTCATGTCATAGTCCTTGAGCAACTCAAGCCATCTCCTCTGCCTCAGGTTTAGCTCTTTCTGACTGAAGACGTATTGTAGGCTCTTGTGATCAGTAAACACATCTACATGCACTCCATACAAATAATGGCGCCATAGTTTTAATGCAAACACCACTATTGCCAACTCGAGGTCGAGAGTCGGATAATTCCTCTCATGTATCTTAAGCTGTCTGGAAGCATAAGCTATGACCTTACCTTTCTGCATCAACACACAACCCAATCCAACTCTGGACGCATCACAATAGATCACAAAGCCATTGGTTCCCTTGGGTAGGGTCAACACTGGGCAGTAGTCAATCTATTCTTTAACTCTTTAAAGCTTTTCTCACAAGCATTAGACCATTGAAACTTAGTCTTCTTTTGATTCAACTTAGTCAACGGAGACGATATGGACTAGAATCCCTCTACAAACCTTCTGTAGTAACCAACCAAACCCTAGAAACTCCTTATGTCAGTCGGGATGTGGGTTTGGACCAGTTCTTTACTGCCTCAATCTTTTGCGAATCAACTCGAATACCTTGACCAAATATAACATGGCCTAAGAATGCCACAGAAGCAAGCCAAAATTCACACTTCGAAAACTTAGCATATAATTCCCTATCCTTGAGAGTCTGAAGAACAATTCTGAGATGGTTGGCATGCTCTTCCTGTTTTTTGAAGTAGACCAATATATCGTCGATAAACACAATCACAAATATAACCAAATACTGTTTGAACATCCGATTTATCAAATCCATAAATGTTGCAGGAGTGTTAGTCAAACCAAATGACATAACAAGAAACTCGAAGTGACCATACGGGTTCGGAAAGCCGTCTTTGGGATGTCACATTCTCTCACTTTCAACTGATGATAGCCTAATCTGAGGTCTATCTTTGAGAAACAAGTGGCACCCTGAAGTTGGCCAAACAAATCATCTATCCTGGGAAGATGATACTTATTCTTAATGGTGACTTTGTTCAACTGACGGTAGTCAATGCACATTCTGAGGGAACCATCTTTCTTTCGCACGAATAGGACAGGAACGCCCTAAGGTGAGACACTCGGCCTAATAAATCCCTTATCTAACAGTTCTTTCAACTCTTTCAACTCGGCGGGAACCATTCTATATAGCGGAATAGAGATAGGCTGTGTATCGAGAAGAACATCAATCCCAAAGTCGATCTCCCTATCAGGAGAGACTCCGAGAAGATCATCAGGAAAGACTTTAGGAAACTCATTAACGACAGGAACTGACTCAAGGGATGGAGTATCCACACTATCATCTCCAACTCGAACTATGTGGTAGATACACTCCTTTGAGATTAACTTCTTAGCCCTAAGGTATGAAATGAATTTACCCTTAAGCACTGCTGGACAACCCTTCCACTCTATGACAGGTTCATTCGGTAACTGAAACTTGACAACTCGAGTTCTACAATCAATTGAGGCATAACAAGCATAAAGCCAGTCCATGCCAAGAATAACATCAAAATCAACCATGTCTAACCCAACTAAGTCAGCCATGGTGTCTCTGTGATAGATGGACACAATACAATCTCTATAAACCCTCTCAGCTAGAATACACTCCCCAACAGGAGTAAAAACACTAAAAGGCTCAAGAAGACGCACAGGAAGAATCTCAAACTTATTAGCCACATATGGGGTCAAAAAAGACAAAGTAGCACCCGGATCAAGCAAAGCATAGACATCAAAAGAAAAGACTCGAAGTATACCAGTAACAACATTTGGCGAGTTCTCCTAATCCTGGTGACTAACCATAGCATACAGACAATTTGAACCTCCGCCTGTACCTGAAGTAGTACCTCTCTGATTACCTCGACCTGGTGGTGCCGCAGTAGAAGATTGGGCTCTATCGCCCCACATCAAACACTCTCTCTGAAAATGACCCATCTGACCATATTTATAGCCAACATTGGCGCCTTCTCTGCACTCTCCCAAATGGAGTTTACCACACTTGCCACAATGTGGCTTCCCTTTCGAACCTTGAGCCACACTTCCTTGGGACTGGGAACATGAGCTCTGAAATTCTGTGACTCTGTGACTTCTGATCATACATGTTATTAGATACAGGTGCACTCACTGATGATGGAGCGTAACCAGAAGACCTCTTCTGGAAAAAGGACCTGTTGCCCTTACCTTGTTTCTTATCATTCTCATGCCCAGCTGATTTGGCCTTCTTGCTCAAATGCTCCTCTCTATCCTTCTTCTTATCATCCTCTACCTACTGAGCATACACCATAATTCTAGAAATATCCATGTCAGAAATTAACAACGATCTCTTGCACTCCTTCTTCATATGTTTGCCCAACCCAGAGACAAACTTCCTCATCTTAGATCTCACATCTGGAACCATCTCCGGAGCATATCTTGACAGCTGAATGAACTTAAAGCTATACTCTTTCACAGTTAATCCCTCTTGCTTCAGATTCACAAACTCCTCAACCTTTGCTTCCCTCAGCTCTTGGGGAAAGAAGTGATCGAGGAATGCACTCTAAAACTCATCCCAAATAGCAGGCTCAACATCCTCACCACGAATCTCCTCCCACTGATAATACCAAACATTAGCAACATCCTTTAGCTGATAGGAATCCAACTCAACTCCCTCAATCTCAGTAGCATGCATCACCTTCAGAATCTTCCACATCTCATCAATGAAATTTTGAGGATCCTCCTCAACCTTAGATACCGTGAAGACTGGCGGACTCATCCTCAGAAAATATCTAATCCTCGTAGCGGCAGATGGCTCCTGAGAACTAGAGCTAGGAGCTGGAGAGCTCTGGTGACCGGACTGGGGAGCCACTAACTGAGTAAGCATAGCAATTGCCCCCCTAAAATCGGCCTCAGAAGTAGGAGCAGGCTGAGTAGTAGGCATTTGGGGCACCTCAGTAGGCCGTGCAGGTCGACCCTTAGTTCTCACCCCTGATTGTGAGGGCATCTCAGACTGTGGAACCTCGTTGCTGGCGGCGTTCCTCTGGCTGACAGTACATTTATGAGCCATGATCTGCAACGCTTAAACGCACGAATCATAATGGAGCTTTTATAAAGTTAAACTTTATCGCACGAACTCAGAATATAGAAGAAGTGAGACAATTCCTAATAGCCTATAGCCTCTTGATTATAAGTGTGGTGCACGAGACACCCATAAGAAAGACTCTACTAGACACGGCTTCATAGACACCCTATGACTCTTGAACTATGTACTCTGATACCAGGTTTGTCACGCCCCGAGAGGGTACCTTAAGTGTGGCCGGCACTCGAAGACCATTGCTGGTCCCAAGCGAACCACTTGGTCTGATCACTCATTCAATCACTCAGCGGAAGACTTAGACGAATCAAAGAAGACACTCAAGTGGGCTAACAACCAACAACTCAATAAAAGGATAGTTTAAATACTCAGTTCGAATCAACTCAACATCATAAGAATTGTTTTTTTCAATACAAGTTCAAAATGGGAACATTAGCTCTACTCTGTCACTGTCTCCGTCACTATCTATGAAGCCTCTAAACTCATCATAAGAAGGTACCAGGACAGGCCCACGACTACCTCAAAAGAACTACTCTAATAAAGGATATCAACTAGAATAAAAAGGTTCCTCCGAAAGCGAGGATGTCTCACCAAAAGCTGGAACGGAGCAATCTTCAACGAAGCGCCTGTTGAGGATCTCTAATACCTATATCTGCATCATAAAAAGGATGCATCGCCGAATGGCGTCAGTACATAGAATGTACGATATATAAAATAGCTGAAAGGCAATACGATCCATAATACTCAACATCATGCAACTCGACTCAAGGGACTCAACTCTAAAATTGACTCAACTCAATAAGCATGCGAGTTTAAAAATAACCAATGCTTTGAAAATAGACTCAATGATATGCACCTCAACCAACTCAAACCATTCATTTTTTAGGGAGTTTCTCTAACCGACAACCACCACTTATGGGCTAGTGATGATATAACGCTTTGCACTGCTATTGCTATAGCCGTCCAATACCCTGCCAGAGTAAGGGAAGATTAACTTTATTGGATCCACAATCAATCAAAGTCCACTTTTTGGGACTAGAGAAGCATAGCCTCTATCCTACGTTGGCCACGTAGTTTATTGGGTTTGAGGTATTATTTACTTTTACACAAATCAATGCTCAGTACTACTCCCAAAAGACTCAATGTGCTCATATGCTCAATCAGATCAATTTATTCGAATCATTTCATCTAGTCTCATTGGACTCTCATCAAACTCAATCTCATCTCAATCGTCAATTCTTTCATTTAAAACATGCTTTCAAACTCATTCATATCTCTTCAAGACTCTATCTCAATCAATTATTTATATTCAAAATACTCATGTTCAACATAATAGAAGTTTAAGAACTTTTCAGACTCAACTCAGACTCAACTCATTCTCATTCAAAAACGTTCACAAATCATGCTTTAAAAACTCCATCAATGCATAAAATAAACAATGCCAAAAACTCAATTAGGGTTCATGTGAATGGAGACATGAATGTATACCTCAAATACTCAACTCATAGACATCATCAATACCTATGTAATTATACACAAGAACTCAATAGAATTTATAGAAAATTCAAGAACTCAATTCATGGAAACTCGAAACTCAAACTCAACTCGACGCAATAAAGATGTAGGGCACGTGGACGAACTCAATCCAATGTTATGGGTAGCCTTACATACCTGAAAGGGAAACATTGACTTGAAACCTTGGACTGAGGCTTGAAGGTGAAGAACCCTAGCTTCTTCCTTGAGAGAACTTAGAACATGCGAATGCGATTTTTCTGAGGGTTGGGCGTGAATAAGGAGGTTATTAGGCTATAAGATAGACTTATGGAAGTTAATTGAGGGTAAAAGGTCAAGAATACACTTCTGGAACGTAAGAAAACCATAAAAAAATTTTAAAAAAAGACCTTTTAATGAGTCCCGTCGGCCAAATTGGTGACTTGGGGATCCCATCGCCGAATGGGAGCTTCAGATCGCCTAAAATAATAGTTTCTGGAGGTTTTCGGGTCCATTCGGCGAGTTCAATCGGCGATGCGCCAAACCTATTCGGCAAGTCGCCGAATTGAATCCCAGCTCGCCAAGTTACCCAGTTCAGACATGCTTCAGTAAAATAGCCATAACTTTCTACTCCGAACTCAGATTGATGCAAACTTGGTGGCGTTGGAAATAGGACTCAAAGACCTTTAATTGGAAAAGTCATGAGTCACCTAATTCCTTATATTCTAGGAGATATGATCGTTTGAAGTTGACCCTTGCATGAACTAATGCGAAAAACTTAATCGGTAGAAAGGTTTTGAACTCAACTTAGTGCTAGAGTTCTCTTATGACCCTAAACAACTTCCAATACACTTCCCACTCATAGTAATGAACCTTAACACATAAGAACAAGTAGGACACCACCCGGTTCAAGCTTAGATACTTACAGCGAAAGATTCAGATTGTAAAAGGGAAAGTTGTGGGGTGTTACAGGTTGGGGGGGCTTTAGACGAGAAAAGCTCGTCCAACATGAGAGATAACAGCTCAAGCTATCTGAAACCAAGAGTAAAAGTTATGAAATACATAGTAGAACAATAATACGTTCGTTACGTTTAAAAATAAGTATAGTACATTCAAAACTCACTACGTCTAAATTATGAATCTGATCCATCATTGATAGCTACTAACATTTCTATCGCATTGAGCAGCCTTAAGATATCTTTGAATAAAAACATATGTAGTTGGAACCAACAAATTAAACTGCAGTCATGTGTTGAGCATCATTCTTTCATGCTTGATATGTAAAAAGAATGTCTTTAGTTATATACTAAATATAGAGCAAATTATACTATTTGTAACTATTATGAGAATATAAATCTACAGTTTCAAGAATCTCCTTCCCTTGTAAAGTCTTTATCCAAAATCAACATCAAATCCTTCCTACACAAGTAGGACATAAACTTCCTCATACTTAAATGCTAATAGCTTCTTTCTAACAATACATTACTTCTTCAAGAATCGGTCTATCAAACTAGTGGTCAGGAACATCTCTTCCCTGAGCTCAAACTTGTGATGTACCAAATTGATCAGAATGAGCAAGTATTAATTGTCATACTTTGAACAAATCTATTAACTCAGGAGAGGGAACAATTACTATACCTCAATTAGCCAGTCTATTAGGATAGATTGCATTCTCTCGTTGATGTCAGCCTGTTGTGCCATATAGTTTTGAGAAGCACAGTCATAAACTTGAATATAATGGACAATACTTTAATCATTTACAACATAAATTGAAGATGTTCAACTCAGAAAATCAAAACTCAGTTTAATGAGTTGAATATTTTCAATTTATGTTGTAAATGATTAAATCATTGTTCATTATTTTCAAGTTTATGGTTGTGTTTCTCCAAAGTATATAGCACAACATGCTGACATTAACGAGAGAATGCAATCTATCTTAATAGACTGGCTAATTGAGGTATAGTAATTATTTCCTCTGCTATTTGTTTAAAGTATGACAATTAATACTTGCTCATTTTGATCAACTGGTACATCACAAGTTTGAGCTCAGGGAAGAGACATTCCTAACAATTAATTTGATAGAACGATTCATGGAGAATTAATATATTATTAGAAAGAAACTCAATCTTGTTAGTTTGGTTGCAATGCTATTAGCATGCAAGTATTAGGAAGTTTATGTTCCACTATTGGAGGAAGGATCTGGTATGAATTTCGGATAAAACCTTTACAAGGAAAGGAGATTCTTGAAATTGTAGATTTATGTTCTCATTAGTTGCAAATAATATATTTTGCTCTACATTTAGCATATAACTAAAGACATTCTTTTTCCATATCAAGCTAGAAAGAATGATGCTTAATACATGACTGCAGTTTAATATGTTTATTCCAACTACATATGTTTTTATGTGAAGATGTCTCAATGGTGCTCAATGAGATAGAAAGGTTAGTAGCTATCAATGATGGATCAAATTCAGAATTTAGACGTTGTGAGTTATGAATGTACTATACTTAACTTTGCATGTAATGAAAGGTATTACTGATCTACGTAGTATTTCTTAACTTTTACTCTTGATTTTAGATAGTTTGAGTTGCTATCTTTCACGTTGGATGAACTTTTCTTTATGAAATATGAAATACTCAAGTTTTCACCATCCTTCATAGTTGCTTCAGCAATCTATATGGAATATGAAATGCTCAAGTTTTCGACACCCTTCATAGGTGCTGCAACAATCTATGCAACTTAAACCACACTCTGCGGTGTCCAGCAATGGAGCAAGATGTGCAAGATGCAAACAAGTTACTCTGAAGATTAATTTTTGTGAGTCTAAAAACTTTTCATTATGAGGAATCTTCCAACTCAACTTTGCTCTTCGTATTTTGTTACTTATTTTTCTATCTTTACTGTTTAGGGAGTGTTCGAAATCGATTAGGCTATCCCCAAAAGGCAGCAACAGAAAAACTAGCAGGGGTACATAGGAAATACATATCAAAATTTGATTATGCAGCAAAGCGTGAACCTGCCCATTTTCTAGTGCAGACTCAACAATAGAGGATTGCTGTAAATATTTTTCAAGCTTAAAGGAGTGGTGCAACAATGAAATTACATAAAATTCATATGGGAGATGTTGAAATTCGGTAGTACTAGGACATATTGTGAATATCAACCTTGCACATTGAGTAGCATCCGACATATATAGGTTGATATTTTGAAAAAGTCCGAGCATCATCAGAATCGAAATAACCAAACTAAAAAATAAAAATCAAGCCTAATCGAATAAAGTAGTTCAGACAAATTCAAATACCCACAAACCAAAAAAAAAAAGTCAAACCTTTTTCTACTGGAAAGTATCATAAATAAAAAGCAATTGAAATTTAACAAAGTCTATGAAGGATTCTTAAATAAAAAACAAGAACACAATAATCAGAGAGACTAAATCATAAGATAATCACACACAAGAATTCATCAAACTTTGTGAAAAGAGACTAAATCAAAAAGAAAACTCACCAGAGATGGCTTCAAGAATAACTCGTTTCTTAGTGAAATAATGAAAGAGAAAACCTAGCTTCAATTTTGGGGAAAACTATAAAGAGGTGCAACTTAAACTTGTGGAAAACGAAAATAAAAATTTGGGGAACTTCTACAATTTTTTGGTGGAAAAAAAAGGCTGCGATTTTTGATGGAAAACTGAAAAAGAAAATTTTATTTTAGCCCACAAATCACAATTACATATGTTATTATTAAATTAAGTACATTAGCAGCAATAAAAAATATTGTTGCCAAATATTTTCTAAGATAACAACAAATTAATTAAATTGTTGCCATTTATTAAAATTGGGTAACAATTTCATGATTGTTCCAAAAACGTTGTTTTAATTTTATTATATTAATTATTAATAATAAAATAATATAATATAGTAACAATACAAAAATATTTGGCAACAAAAATATTGTGGTGAAAAATTAAAAGATATACCAACAATTAAATCAAGTTGTTGCTATTTATTAATATAAGCCAACAATAATATAGTTGTTGCTAAAAAGTTATTGCTAATCCCATACTTTCTTGTAATGTGAAATTTAAAAGTGAAAGTTAAAAATAACAAAACTTTGATGTAATTTATGTGAACAGAGTAATCGATTAACTAAAGTTCCTTCGAGAGAATAGCGCTAGAAAATCACTACAATATGTTGAGAAATAATTGTAATGAGTAAAGGTTCATGGTCAATAGAGAATAACTCCACATTATTATAATGAGCATAATCTAAGTTTGTTCCGGCAATCGGTAAAATTATCATCCTAGATTGTTTCCTCTTGAAGAAAAATCATACATTACTTGTTTAATTATTTCTATTTGTCTTACTTCTTATTTAAATTCATAACAACAAGAAATAAAAGAATATATCTTGAGAAAATGATTTCTATAACATTCTTAGCGATACAAAAAAAGCTTTGATAGTTCTCCGCGGAATTGACTCCGATCATTAAGAAAATTGGATTATATTTGTAACGACTGCTTATTATTTTTAGGATGAGTTTTTGAATGTGATCATCTATAATGAAATGTTGTTATATATGTATATTGACACTTGGCGTTTAGATCTCATTTAGTTGTTATAAACAAAAATATGCAAAATTAAAAAGAATATGAATGTTAAACCGACAATCATTAGTAGCCTTTCCTCGTGACACCATTTAAATACATTTTAAAAAAAATAATATTTATACTTGAAATTTACTACGTGCATGACATTAATGATTATTATCCTAATATTTTAAAATTTTATTTTATGCATAATATATTTCTTTTAAAATATTATTATGCAATATTTGAGTATGACTGTTATAGAGAGGTAATTTTACAAAGAATGTACTGCTATAATGAATGTCATTGATGTAATAGGTAGAATGTTGTTATAAAGAAGTTAAATATAACATAAAAAATAAAATTTTCAAAGAAAATCAAGCAATTATAGTGAAATATTGTCATAACAAATGACCAATATAACGAGGTTTAATTGTATATACATAAAAAAAAAAATTGTACCTAACTACACAATATAACAATCTATTTAATTGATTAATTGTGAATTACATGAGACTTGATTCTTTTCTTCTTTTTTTTTTCTGAAAAGAAGGTACATAGGTAGCTTTCCTAAAAAAGAGTGAAGGTCCGCCCGCCTTTAAAAGCCAACTCCTTCATTCCCACATCTCACTTATTAAAAAAGGCAAACGAAAAAGAAAAACTCAATCAATAAATAAGGAACAAAAAGGACATGTTACACAAAAATAATTCAATCTTTGCCTTCCAGAAAATTGATTTTCTTTGTCGTAGTTCATATTCATATTCAAAAAAATACATTATTCTCAATAACTAATTTGTCTACTTAATCAATAAAAGTTATCCAATCAAGAAATTCATAGATTAATAAAGCTTGAAATGAGAAAGATGATGTGGCATGCTTCTTTGGCCAGAATCTCTATATATCTTTTTTTTTCCTCAATTTTTTTTGATTTTTCTCTTATGGAAAAATCCTTCTGGCCATAATAATTTTGGCCATAATGGCCAGAATGCATCTTCACATTATAAACTTGTTTTCTTTGAGACAGTTTTACCCTTTTTTATCAAATTTATTTATTAATTATTTTTCAATAATGAAAATGTTTCCCAATACATAGGGAATGGACTAATTCTCATATTTCTATAACTTTCATAAAGGCATGTTATTCAATTTCTTTTAGAATTGCTCAAAATGGCCAAATGTCAACATGTTTATAATTTCATTTTCTTCTTTCTTCCTTTTTAAATGAAATAATTTATTAAGAATACAAAATTTGAACTAAAATTAGAAGATCAAGTTTAAAATTTAAATTACAAAATAAGCTCACTAATAATATTAAATACAAAATAAATTTACTCACACTTAATTCAAATTTAAGATTTATAAAATAATGTAACATGTAAAAATAAATTTAAAAAGTGATATATATACTACCCACTCAACAACAACGAGAATAAAAATTATAAGAACCAAATAGTTCATATGTTAACCTTGGTCAATATCAACCCAAAAGAATCATGTATTAATGTTGTAGTTTCACATCCTCCTGTTTGTCTATTTGATAACTTGTGAATCATTACTTATATTTATTATTAATATAACATCTAATTACGTAATCTTATTAATTACTATATTTAAAAAATTTAAACTACATATTTAAATAATTTTAAATATAATTAAAATAATTTTAATAATGACAGTCAAGATTTAAAACACCTTAAATATGTTAGATATCAACACATTATAGGAAAATAAATCTAAAATATAATTCCTACTTAAGTATTGCATGTAATAAGCAATTATTTGTAACGAACCGTTAGGCCGTTTTGAACACTAGACCTATTCTTTCATAAAAGACCCTCTTGTAAAATTATAAATGAAAAATTTAGACTATTCCTTTAATTACGATTATTTGATTGGTGGTTAATGGATCAAGTCTCTAATTTATTTAATATTTTATACCATTAGGTCGTATAGGTGATAATAAGTTAGTGGAGTGTGTCACTTTTAATAAACTCTTATTTTAGAAAAGAAAGGAGGTGGAAGCGGAAACTTACCCTAGGCATCCAACGAGAGGAAAAATAACCACTGCTCAGGTGAAAAACAAGCAATTCTCATCCTTTTCAATTCTATATATAAAGTACGTTGTCAGAGTGAATTAGATTGTTATTATTATTATTATATTGATTGTTGATATCAAAGTGAACAAGAATTTGTATCTGTTCAAAATCTTTTAAAAGAATGGAATTTTTTTAATTGTATCAACCTAAGGGGGCATTTAATGCCCATTAATGGATCATCATGCCAATGGTGGGCATTTGATCGATAGTTTTTTTTTAAAAAAAAAAAAACAACTGGATCATGTTTGCAGCGCATCTTATTGGTTCCGTAAATTCGTGGGTTAATTCTAAATTTATTGATTATCAAATTAAGATTCAAGTTTTGATATATTGAGATACCTAATTAAATATTAGGTGTATTGTATTATATAAATATAATTAGAATTATGTTACTTGAAGGAATTAAAACTTAACCCTTAGGTTTGAGGTCTAGGAAATTGATTATATATTTGGATGAGTTTGTGGGTTTAGGATAGGCCTATAGTAATATGGGTGTCTACAAACTTGTTTACTTACGAATATTGCATACTTGATAGATTGGGAACATTTTGAAGCTTTACGAAAGGGAAAGGCAAAATCTTGAGGATTCGTGACACGTGTTCGGCATTCAAGGAATATTAAGACTTTCAGACTTCGTTGAAGGACATTTTCCTAATTAAAGATTAAAAATGAAATAGACAATGGGTAAGGGTGAAAGATGGAGGTCTCGTACCAATGGTGTGACGGGCATTGGTACGAGTACCGGTGTTATAAAGGGAAAGTTTATTACTATAGAATGATGGATTGTAATCCGAGAATGCCAAAGCATATGGGCATTAGCTGATGTATTATTGACTTGATTTCTTTTGTGTGGTTGCGTTTCTTTATTGAACCCGTATAATTGTGAAAATTGAGGTGATTATAAGTCATAGCGACATTCGAACTATTGAGATGCTGCATCACCCCCTTTTATTGATATCATATTGTGCACATCCATTGACATGAGATTGAGTATGATCAAAGGTCTAACATGTGGAGATCGTTCGTGTTGAGATCGAGTTATGATTATAATTTGGGCGCGTGGAGATCGTTCGTGCGAGGAATTGGTTATGATTATAAGTTGGGCACGTGGAGATCGTCCGTGCTGGGGATTGTGTGATTTTATGATAGTGTGTTGAAATCGTCCTCACAGACACGTGGAGATCGTCCGTGTCGGTATATGGACCTCATGAGTCCCCCATGGGTCATGAACTCTCTATATATTTTGAGAAGTATCATGTATATACGGTTGAGAGAGCACTTGGCATCTGAGGCATATCATTTCATGGTGACGCATTGCATTGCATCTCATTACATCCTCATTCTGGTTGATTATGTGTTTTATTTGGCGATTGGACATTACGTGATATTTAATTATCCCTGTTTGATGAAACTTGTTTGATCAGTATAATGTAACCTTGTAAAAGTAAAAAGATGATTTTCTTACCTGAACTCCTGCCACTACTTTTTCGTTGTCGGTCTATGAGATATACTGGGTACACGTGGATTCGTACTCATACTACACTTGTTGCACCTTTTTGTGGTGCAGATCCAATTCCGAATACGAGCGCACCTTGTGGAGATTTTTGAGTCTGAGCTTGGAGTATCTTGAAGTTGTGGTGAGCTGCTTGGCTGTTCCGTGGTCCACACCTCCCTCTATCTTATTACTTATTCTGTATTTTTAGTATTCAGACAGGATCTTTCTTATGTTTAGGCTTGTCATTTTGGTTTCAGACTTGCACCGTATTTTAGAAGCTCTTGTACTTATGACACCAATTCTTGGGTGATATTCTTGCTTTCCGCATTTTCGTATTTTTGAAGGACTTAGTGTTGGAGATATTCTATTAATTTTTTACTTTTCACATGAAATATTTAGTTAAACTGGTAAAACTAGGGGGTTGGCTTACCTATCGGTTGGAAACATAGGTGCCATCACGACATGTGAATTTTAGGTTGTGACATTATTGAATTGCCAACATAACAGTTTAATCATTTTTTTGCTATGATTTTAGTTATGCAATTTTATTTATAATATAATTTTTATGATGATAATTCAAATTATTTTTTCATTTCAAACGTTTTCTAGCTATCCATCTCTAGAAGTAGGACGAGAGAAAATCGATATGTTATTTGAAAATTTTGCCTAAATATTTTATTAGTAGAACAATATAAAAAGTAATGACCTTTAAAATTCAATATCATTAAAATCTCACCTTATATAAATTATGCACTTAAATTGCATAAAAATGATAAGAAAAATGAATAAAGGAAAGAATTTCTAATATTTAAGAGTTTTAAATTTAATTTTTTACATGTTTAAACAATTTTTAAAATAAAATTTGAAAATATTTTAATAACGACAGTCATAACTCAAAACACTTTAAATATGATAGATATCAACACATTATAGAAATCATATATATCATATAGTTCATGAGTATTATCAGGTATCGACCTCATTTAACATCAACTCAAGAGAGTTACACATTAATGTTGAAGTTTTGCATATTTATTAATTATTATATTTTAGAAAGATTAAATTAAATATTTAAATAATTAAGTAACGACTCTAGTTAACAGCAACCCAAGAGACTACTCATTCGTTAATGTTGTAGTCTTGTACTCCTATGTTATGACGATTGATAACTTGCGAATAAATTTATATTTGTTATTGATATTATCTCTAATTAAGTAGTTTTATAAAATTTAATATGTATAAATAAATTTAAACTACATATTTAAATAATTTTTGAAATACAAATCAAAAATATTTTAATAAAAACAACAAAAACTCAAAATACTAAAGTGTTGACCCTAATTAACTACACTAAATATTTCTACACTATGATTCAATTAAAGATAGACCCTTTATATTTTATAAAAGCACTTACATTTTTTTATGTCATGAATATCATACGGTTACATTCGTCATTCTCCTATAAAGTTATCTATATTTTTCTAAAAACATTCAAACCTTGTATAGAATAGAAATCCTACATAAATGAAAATTTTCTTAAATAATTATATATTAAATAATTTTAAAGTGAATGAATAATAAAAATTAAAAATAAAAAATAAAATGAGATAATATTTAGGACCGAGTCATCAGGCGGTAGTCCGCCATAACAACTTAGATCTCGTAATAATAGTACCCGTACCGGGAACATACAATCGAAATATAAAAGAGGATTTTGCCGCCTAATCAAACTAAATGTATAGTATGAGGTTACTCCTCTTTTACCCGAGCAAAGGGCATGTCGAGATAAAAATACATATTCTTAATGATTTATGAACTAGCATTTTTCTAACCGGAATAATCTGCCCCTTTTTTCTTTCTTTTAATGGGGACTTACATTTCCCAGCTTTGCTAGTCGAAATCTCTAAGAACAGTACTCAAATCTGACTGTACCACCATCTCGAAACCAAATCAGAATGATCGGAACAAAATATTCTCTTATATCTAAATTGAGTCTAGAATATTTTCATAGTTAACAGAGTTCTCTGGCTATATATTTAGCATAGGTATGTTCTATCTAGCCAGTCATGGACTAGTAACAATTATAATAATAATAAAAAAAATTTACTTACTCAGATCCGCCCCCAATTGCCTCCAAAAGCTTGAAGATTTTTTATATTTAGAAGTAATTACAAGAAAACTTTACAAAGTTGAGAGAGAAATTTCAAAATTCCAACTAAAACTTGCTTCTTCTCAAAATAAACTAGCCTATTTAAAGAAAAATTCTTTACACTACAGTATACAAAGTAGGTCCCTTATATGGGTCCTGACACTATTTCTAGTGCATTGTTACAGGAAATCTCCTGTTTCTTGGGTCCCTGGCGGCTTTACTGTTTTGTAGGCCTGCCTCGTATAATTTCACTCTTTTTCTTTTCCCTTTATTTCCCTAATCAAATTTTCAGCTCGTATCAAAGCTTCTTCAGTTGATATTTCTTCTGGGAGCTGAGCATCATGCGTATTGAAATCTTCATTGCTTGTCTCACTTCTCATAGAAGTGTCTGATTTATCAAATTGATTAATAATAAAAAGTAAATTCTTTTTAACTTCTTCAAGATATTTCTCGATCATTTCATTTTTATCTCCATCTTGTACAGAGATCCTTCTAGCAATATGCCTGACGGAAGTATCATCAATTATTTTATCTCCATCTTGTACAGAGATCCTTCTAGCAATATGCCTGACGGAAGTATCATCAATTATTTCCTTTAGAGGAGTTTTAGAATACTCCTGAATTCTTGACGCAATCTCATCAAGTAGTTCTTGACCATATAATTCCTTTGTTTTTGGGTCCTTTTTAATCAATTTGTCCCAAAAATTATTATAAAAGACCCTGTATAAACAAGGAATTTGTTCTTGATTATATCCTAGTTCAGGAGTCCATTTATGAATCCACGGAATAGAAAATTCAATAAAGAAATAAATCTGGTCTATAGTTTCCAACGAACAAATGTGATTTTCTTGATAAAGATCTGATAATCGGGGAGATACTTTTACCCATTCCTTGTATAATTCTAGAAAGGGTGTCGGTAAAATCTTTACCGTTGGTCCATGATATGACCACCATTGTAAAAATCAATTTGGTATATGTTGATCAAATATTTTTGAACATATTTTCACAAACCAAGTATGTTTGTGTTTCTCATTGTTATAATAAAGCACTTTATCAAAGGCTTGCACATAATCCCAATAAGTAAAATTCATTTTTACTTTGTTAAGACTTATCTGTCTTTCCTTCATGGTGGAAATTCCCCATTCATCAATGGTTATCACCTGCTTAATAATAATTTTCGAGAAATTATAAGCATTTTCATTCGAGTTATATCCCGAAAAGTGCTGGAAATCTGCACTACCTATTTCTTTGAGAATTGTTTCATAATATGATTGAGTCTTATATGACTCTCCTGGATAATATAATCCATCAATTAAATACCTTTGAAATATCTTCCAAGGTTCTTCTTTTCTTTGAATCTCAACATTTTCAACAAGAAATATCATTTCTTGTTTATTTACCTTTTCATATGCTTTAATATCATCATTATCATCTTGACCAATTGAAGAAAAAATATCTTTTTTCTTCTGATTTCCTAAATATGCTTGGAGTTGAGCATATAAAGGATGATCTACTGGAATATCCTCCAGATGTACTGATGATGATGGTTGAGAAATCTTCTCATTTATCAATGTTTTATTTCCCATTTGTATAACCGGGAAACTTTGAGAAGATGATCCATATGAGGATGCTTGCGAATATGATCTTGTCTAAGAGGATGATCTTCCTCTATAATTAGAGGACTCCATTCTGCAATCATAACATTGCTTAATCTGATAAGTCTTCATAGATAAATCGATCATATTCATCAGAATCATAAACTGTGATATCATCATAGTCAAATATCGAGAATTCGAATTCTTCTCTAAATAAAGCATAGATTATTTTATCAATAATCAATTCTACTAAATTTCTAGGTAACGGAATTGCTTGAAAAATAGCCAAAAGGCTATCATTATTTATAAAGGAATTTATATAATTATGACTCATTGAATATATTCTCTAGATAAGAAATCAGGTAAGGAGTTTTCACTTCCTTTTTTATAAACAATCTCAAAATAAAAAAGAGCTAGTTGTGCTTGCCACCTGGCAAATATAAGTTTAGAATCATCATGTTTAAAATCTTTGTTAAACATAAACTTAACAGCTTGAGCATCAGTTTTTATTAAAAACTTTTGATTATATAAATCATCTTGGAATTTTAAAACACATTTTACAATGGTAAGCATTTCATGTGCTACCGTAGCATACTTCTTTTGAGCTTCTGTCCATTTTCCAGAATGATAACGAATTAAATATTCAGTTTTATCATGAGGATTAATTTGTTTCAAAATTCCTCCATAACCAATATTTGAGGCATCAGTTTCAATAATATTTTGCCAAGCAGGATTAGCAAGAGTTAAACAAGGCAAATCATTAATTTTTTGTTTAACAAATTTTACCAAAGCGGTATGTTCATTAGTCCAAGGTTTTTTATAATCCTTTTTTAGTCTATCGAATAAAGGAGCTAAATCTCTTGACAAATTCTTATAAAAAGGAGAAATATAATTTAAACTCCCTAAAAATCTTTGAAGCTGAGTTCTATCAGAAATGACATCAGGAAATTTTGACGCAAAATCAATTGATCTTTGAATAGGTGTTATTTTACCTTGGCAGATCAAATGACCTAAAAATCTTACCTCAGTTTGAAACAAACTCATTTTTGGTTTTGATATGACTAAACCATTTTGAATCACAACTCTTTTAAAGATGTCTAAATGCTTCAGATGCATTTCAAAAGTTTTAGAGTATACTAAAATATCATCTATATAAACAATAATAAAATCCATATAAGGATTAAATATATCATTCATAATTTTTTGAAATTCAGACGGAGCATTTTTTAAACCAAAAGGCATAATCGTCCATTCATACTGCCCAAAAGGAACATTAAAAGCTGTTCTATAAGAATGCTCTTTATATATCTGAATCTGCCAATATCCTGATTTTAAATCAAATTTTGAAAATATATTAGCATCATATAACCTAGACAATAAATCTTTCTTATTAGGAATGGGATATCTAATCCATTTAAGAAATTTATTAAGAGGTTTATAATTAATAACCAATCTAGTCATACCTCTTTCTTTTTCAGCTGCATTATTTACATAAAAAGCAGCGTAAGACCAAGGAGATTTAGAAGGTTTGATTAAACATTTTTGCAATAAATTATTAATTTCAGTTTTGCAAAATTCAACAAATTCAGCATTCATTTGACATGGCCGAGATTTAGTAGGAATATTTTCCTCCACAAAATCCTCTTCATAAAGAAGAGTTACAATATGCTTTTTTCTATTCCAAAAAGCACTAGGATGATCAGCACAACTATCAACAGATAATTGATCAGTTATTAACTTGATTTTTTCTCGAACTTTCACAGATTTCAAAGTTTCGAATATATTCATGCTATAACATTCATATTGCAAAGTATTAACATGCTTTTGCTTCATATCAATTAAATCACTTATTTCTTTAGAAACTGGATTAGTAACAAAAGAGTAACTAATCCTTCTATCAGCATTTCCTGCAGAAAATCCTTTAGCATCAATATGAGTAAACGGATATATTGCATTTATAAAAGGAGTTCCAAGAATAATTGGAGGGTATAACTGATTTTTTACTAAAAAGAAAAAATGCGATATACAAATTTTATTTTGACAAATACTAACATTTGATAATTTATACTTTATATCTAAAGAATGATCAGATGCATATTTAACTGTATGAGTTGTTTTTTCAAAATATTTCGAAGGAAGAAGTCCTTCTTGAATGCAACTAACATCTGCACCACTATCAATCATTGCAATATCAGTTATTGAGAAACAATTATCAATTAAAATAGTACATTTAACATACCACTTGTGAGCTGTAATAACTTGCATCATTCCCAGAAAGAACTATTTTCAATAGAGTTTTTTTAATTTTCTTGAGAATATTTTTCAAGATGTTGATCTTCATCTTCTTCTTCTATCACATCTTTCCCTTTATTATTGGGATTTTGATTTAAAAGATTAATTTTTTCTACCTGAGTTATTCTATGATCACAAATCATCTGATTTTGTTTTAAAGATTTAATTTCTTTTTTAAGATTTTCAATCTCATATTTTAAATCATTAAAAGAAGAATTTCTTGTAGAAATATTCATCTTATTTTGCAATCGGTTATTAACCTCATGAATAGAATAAGGAGCCTGATAAGAAGCTTGATAATCCAACTTTTTAGTTTTAGCAAAATCTTGCCCAGAAGTATAACTATAAGAAGAGTTTGAAGCTGATGCAGTAGTATCTGCTAAATCAATAATCTTTTCTCGAAGTTTACTATCCGTTACTTCTTTTAAAAGATCAATTATTTTATCAGGACTAATTGTTTTAACATTTAATTCTTGAAATTGAGCTTGTAATTTATAAAATTTATTGTTTTCGCAAACACAATTATCAGTTTGACAAGTATCACAAGCATCATCACAAACCAGTTCATCATTGGTAAAATCAAGAAGGTCAACTTCTTCTTCTTCAGATTGAATACCTGAACTATAATCTGATTCTGATCCAGACGTATAAAGTAACCCATGAATTTTGTCGAACAACTCTTCATCTAATTGCAGAGTTTTAAGCTTTTCAAGCTTACAATTTGGTGCAATATGTCCAAATTTTCCACACTTATAACACTTAATTTTTTTCAAATCTCTTTTCGATCGATTTTTGGCAAATCTTTTTGTTTTTCGACTGTTTTTTCTAGCTTCCCTTTCTTCCTTAGATCGTTTTCTCGATCTCTTCTTTTTGTAATACTTGTTATCAGACTTTGAATATTTTCTTTTTCCTCCAGATATATCTGGTAATCCAAATTGAGAACAAAAATCTCCCAATTGCATTTTTCCTTTTATTCTATCCATTTTTAACTGTTTTGACAGCCTTAATTCATTACACAAGTTTAATCCTTCTTGTGTACAAATTCCTATAATTTTTCCATAAGTCATTTCTCCATAATTTATTTCTGGATTAATTCCTCTAAGAGTTTTTCTTACTCTTTCAGCAAATAATGATGGTAAACCATCTATAAAATTTGCTTTCCAATGAGCAATTCTATTTTTGGGTAATTCCATAACCCTACTTAAGTACGTATCTTTGTACCATCTAAACTCACTCAAAGTCCTACATCGAAGACCATTAAGTAAAGTACGAACTGTTTCAAGCTGATTGGTATATCTACCATTAAAATGCTCCAAAATAGTAAGTATCAACGTATAAACTGCATCTTCTCTGTTAGCAGCTAATGGCATACCAAGATTATCAATACCTTCTTCTTTTGCTGTAGCATTAACAACTAAAGTTTTTTCTTCTCCAGATAAATAATTATCCCACCAGCCTCTTAATTGACCAGTAAAACCTGCAACAATCATTTTGTAAATATTTCTATCAGTATTCTTAGTGCTTTTGCAAATAGTGGCATACATCAACATTCGATGTACCATAATGGTTAATTGTCTATCAGTCAAACCATCAAGATTCCATTCGTAAATCTCCGAACCTCCATATGACGTATTTGTCTGATTCCAATCTCTTTCCTCTATCAACACATCTTGAGGAGTAGGTCTTGGATAATAATAAGTCTGCATCCTAGGTTTTTCAGCAAATCGAGGTGGCTTAATATGACCTTTTAACCTATTAATTTCAGAAATAATTTCTTCCTTATGATCACCAGATTTTTCAATTTGTTCAGCAAAATTTTCTGACATATTTAAAGGATTTATATTAAACCCATCAGATTTTAAATTTAATTTTGAAATTTTTTTATCCAGAAGATCTTCCAAATCATTAGTCGATTTAAACTTAAATCCTGAAATCTCAGGAGGTCTTTGGATATTGGCAACAACAACTGAATCATCTGAAACATTTTTTTAAGTAGAAGCTATGTCAGATGTCATTTTGTTATTACTAATGTCCATAATCAAAGACTTTAAATCATCTAATTTTTTATCAAGAGAACTAATCTGTTCACCCATGACTTTAACATATAACCCTAAATAGTTATTTTGAGAAATAATTTTATTTATTTCCTTTATAGTTACCTCAGCAACTTCTTTTTCAATAAATTTTTGAAAAGCTTCAAAAGTGATACCAGTATTATTTGGTAAAATGAAAGCAGACTGGGGAGGATAAATCCCTTTTATCAATTTCCCAGTGCTATCTTTATAAGATCTTTCTAATACATTAATATATAAAGGAATATAAGTCGTTATAAACCAAGGAACAAAATCCATAATTTTGTTATGTAAAGCACAAGTTTCATAAAATTCTTGAGAGATATTATTCATATCTTCTTTATTATAAAAGGTAAAAAATCAAATTTTAAATTCTTTCCATTTTTCAGAAAAAAATTCTTTTTGAATATAAGTTCTTGCCTGTGAACCAGGACTAAAATCAATTTGGTGTGGGATCATTAAAAACTATCTTTATCAATTCCCATTTCGGAATATGTAGGTACATCACCTATTTGAGAAGCAGTGAGAATATCACCCTGCGTATTTACAACTTGAACAATATTAGTTCGAGGATCAATCTTGATAGCTTCTGTAGCTTTTACCTCTTCTATAGGTCTTTCGTTTGGAAGAGTATGCAAAGATGCTGCCCTATTTCGAACCCTTGTATAAGTTGGCTCGACCGGAGAAATATGACTTATCATTGGTCTACTCATTCTTGTATCCGAAAATGATTGTCGAGAATAAATTGACGATCTTTCATCAATTTTATTATTATCAAATTGAATTGTAATCCTTCCATCAGGATTTTGAGATACATAAGAACAATCATTATTACTGACTTCACTTGTCAATTGATCCGGAGCTATAACCGAATTCAAAACCCAAGTTTTTGGAAATTCGATTTCATCCCACAAAATCATCCTTCTTGTAGTAATCTTTGATTTTGTGAAATTAGTTTCCATTAACACAGTCTGTTGCGAAGTATCATACAACTTACACTTTGGATTTAAAGTGGATAATAATGGATAATAAATTCTATAAGATAAACACAATAATTCTGATCCAAGAGCATAATTATAACCATGAGTTTTAACATTTAAAGTTAAAGCATCCAGAATATTCACATCAGATAAAGAAAGTTGCAAATTTGGCTGAGTGTTAAAATAAACAGGGTCATAAGCAACAGTAGATTCTATAGAACCTATTAACGATTGTCGAAAATTATAATTTCTTGCATCTCTTAAAGTAGCCATAAAAGTTTCAGGAAAACCTTTCAAAGTAAGAGGTTTAAATGCAATCTGCACCATGCCAATATGCATATAATTAAACTGATTACGATACATATTAATATCTCTTTCATGTAACAAACGAATCGTCTGTTCAGATGAATTTAAAGCAATAGATTGCTCAGTCGTTTTTATCAATTGTTTTGTAGAAAACTTATCAAACCAACCATAATCATAGACAGTTCTTATCGGAACTTTAGGAATAGTCCACCTGTTTAACAAATCTAAATTTTGAGGTATATCTACTTCTTGTAGTCTAGTACTTTTAGTACTAACACTTCCCTGTTCCATAAACAGACAGATAAACAAAAGATCAAACCCATATTAAATATTTTCACCTTTAAACCATGTTTACTATGAAAATCCCTAGTATTTAAATAGAATTACAAATAACATACGTATTTAAAGTAAAATAAAGTTTTTATTAATAGTTGGCATTAACTCTTCTTTTAATCAAATGCATTAATATTTTTTAAATTTTTGTAAGAATAACTTCAAAAAAATGTTCCGTTTCTGATTTTATTTTGTCGTTTATTAATTATATTTTGATATATTTAATTATAGATAAATTTCATAAGATGTGTTAAATGTAAAATTTTCTTAGTTCATGAAGTGTAATTGTTTGATTTTAATATATAAAGAGAGTATTTAAAATTGAGTTGTATTATAAAAGTGTTTAATGTATTAATTATTTATATACGAAGAATATAAAATCAAATCTCATAATTTTATTTTATTTGTGGTTTAAAAAAAATGTTTTACATTAGTGAAGCTTCACAGTACCATAAACTATTTTTTTATAATTTCATTTTATTTTTGTCTTTTTATAACATAAGTTTAGCCAATTTGAGTGCTTAAAATAAAATTATTTATTTTCACATTTTTTTAAAGAGACAACGAAAGAAAATGGTACTATAAAAAGAAGAAGAAGTAAATTGGCAAAGAAAAAAAGAAGAATAAAGAATTAAAAAAAGGAATGAAACCATTAAATGCTTTAATAAGTGAGAGCCAAAGAGGTTCATGTGGTTAAAATAATAAATGCATCCTAAAATTCATCAATTTGTTTTGGAAAGACTTTAACTTTGTTTTGAAAAAAAAAAAAGGTTACTATAGTCTTTTACATGTTTCTGGCCATTCTTTTCTTATTTTGTGCTTTAAAATAATTCAATAAAAAGGTACACTCAAATTTTCTCTTTCCTTATTATTACTACTACACTATTTTGTATCTTCCCAAGATTCCTCTATTTGCCCTTTTTTTTGTTTTCCATTTTTTTCCCAAGAAAATTGTGCCTTAAAAAAACTCAACAAAATAGATACGCTTAAAATTTCTCTTTCCTCATTATTACTGCTCCTTCCGTTTACTTTTATTTGTCACGTATTCATAAAATATATTTTTATTTTTACTTGTTACTTTTGACATATTAAGAAAAAACAATTAATTTTTTCCACGTTTTACCATTAGAATTAAATACTATTTTTCATATCATTTTTCAAGATTCAATATTAAACATTAATTAGTAGGGATAGTGTGGTAAAATACTTATATCAATAATTATTTTTTTAATGGGTGTGCCAAGTCAAATAGTGACAATTAAAAATGAACGGAGGGAGTAATTTACTATACTATTTATATCTTCCCAAAATTTCTCCTTTTCCTTCTAAGGTCTACTATTTTTTTCCCAAAAAAATTATACCGTATCTTTTCCTCTTCTTTATTTTATTTTAAATATTTGCAGATATAATTGGAATTATATTAATCTCTAATTATATTGAAAAATTAATACATATTATAATCATCCATTTTATTTTCTTTAATATATGGCATATCCCTTCAAATGGCATATCTCATTAATTAGCATTAATATTTTATAATTTTTCCTAATTTTTAAACCTAAAAATGTAATGACCCTCCAGGTCATTTTTGTGTTAATGCCTTCTTTTCGTCGTTTAGAGCGTTCCTGTAGTGACCCCAAGTCATTTATGACTTGTTGGCACTGACCGTTCGGTAGCCCGGTCGTTCGTGTGGGTTTTATGCATGTTTCCCTGTTTTGGAGCTTTTGGAACTTGAAAAGTTGATTTCGGTCATAAATTCAGGTAAACGACCTCAGAATAGGATTCTAACGGTTTCATCAAATCCGGAGCAGCCAAATTAGGCTAAAAGCATGGTTGACACGAGTCTCGAGGCTTTCAGTGTGACTTTGGGGCCATTTGGCGCTTTAGCCTTTGAAATTTGGCTCAAGGTTGAATTTGGTCAACATTCTTGGTAAACACGCTCGGATGAGAATTCCGACAGCGCGGTTAGTGATGAGTCGGTAGTTTTGAGTCATTTATAGCTTCATTTGTGCCCAATTGGTGTCCTTAATGCCTATTTTGCACCTATAACTAATGTTAAATCGTTTGTGTGCAACATGAAGGTTTTGGAATGAGGCAAGGATAAGATAACACAAAGAGAAGCTGTGAAGTTACAAAATGGAAGGAAAAAGGAAGCTGGAACTCGCAAAAAGGAACTCGGCGACACACCGAGTGGACATTCTCATCCCCTAAAGTTCCAGCAGCCAAGGGGAGGATCAAAGGCAAGTCAGCGAGCTGAAGAACTGATCGGTGCGTCGCCGATCAGATAGGCAAGCCCGATGGACACCGCCTATAGGCAAAGTAGTGTAAAAACCAAGAGACATAAGGCGAGACTGAGCAACTCGGCGCATCGCCGAGTGGAAGGGCGAGCCCGACTTATGCCGCCAAGTGGTCCTGAAATTCAAAATTGTGGGAAATTATTGAGAAGTATAAATAGAAATTTTTAAATGAGTGAAAGAGAGTCGGATAACATTGTGTTGAGAGAACAAAGTACATTGCACTTTTGATTACTGAGAGTTAATTGGGTGAATTATTCTTGTGAGTTTTGGGAATCAAACGTTGGGTGTACTTTTATTTGATTGTATTTACTGTTTGAAGACTGGGGAAATCAATGGCTAATGTTTTTGGTAAATATTTCTTCTTTCTCACTATGATTGGCTAAAACCCCAATGTCTTAGGGGTGTGATTATGTGTTCAAATGCCTAATTAGCTTATGGGTTTTATGGATTGCTGAATTAAATGTTGATTTAGAATAGGTTCAGTTGTTAATTCATGTTTTTCATCTTATGAATTGAAGTTGCAAATTCAGTTTTAGTTTATATCTTCTTGTATGCTTGTAGAAGATGCATTTGAGTGGAATTAGCAATTGATGATTGTATGAGTTCTTACTTGTACTACCCAGCTTGTTAAAGTGGGTTTAATTAAGGTATAAGATTGTGTTCTTATTGTATAGCATGTTGGGGTTTGATAAAATCCAATTGAAAGCATGGTAATTGATTGTAAACTAGCTATCATAGTCGTAATCTTGCCTACCCATTTTAATTCAGCATAGTTAAGCAATTTGTAATGACCCACTTAGTGAAATTGGTAGTTGAACACTCACACAACCCTAAGGCCCCATTTCTCATTGATTAAATTCCTTGTTAATTCGTGTTTGTTGATATTAATCATTCAAAACCCTTCTTATTTGATAATTGAAAATTCAAAGTTTTACATTATACATGGATTTATTTGTTTACATCTACAAAAAGCTAGATCATTTTAATACTTCATATTTGAATTCTATACTTAGTTCCATTCCTCGTGGGATCGACCCCAACTCTTCGTTGGGCTTATATTGCTAGCGACCGCCTACATCTTGAATCGTGATAGGTGTAGTTGAGCGTTATCAAAAATGGCGCCGCTGCCAGGGAATGACGTTTAGAATTCTTGTATTGAAATGTTTTTGTGAATTAGTTTGCTTGTAGTCGAATTTACTTATTTGTCTTTTCGTGGTTTATTTTCAACAGGTGACAACATGAGTGAAGCTGTTAGTGTTGTTGGCCAGAATGATCATGTGCATGATGACGTCGGTAATTTGAACGACTTCAATGTGGATCAAGTTGGAAGTGCTAGAACTATTCGCTTGCCCCCTACTGTGGGTAATGCTATATTTCATGTTACCGGCACCATGTTGCAGCTGTTGCAAATCAAAGGATTCTTTGGAGGTCTTGATCATGAGGATCCCCATGAGCATCTTCAAAACATTTTGGATGTGCGTAGCCCTTTTACATTCAAGAACATCTCTCAAGAGTCAATTCGACTTCGGTTGTTTCCTTTCTATCTAACTGGGGACGCAACGAAGTGGTTGGCTGAACTACCAAGAGATTCAATTACTTCGTAGGTGGAGCTGACTGAAGCATTCCTTGAACGATTCTTTACCCCTTTAAAGATGGTGAAGTTGAGAGACGGTATTCAAAAGTTTAAGAGACTTGATGGTGAACCAATTCATGAGTTGTGGCTTAGGTTCCAAAAGCTCCTTCAACATGTCCTACTCATGGTTTACCTGAAAATGTGCTGTTGCAATACTTCTACCATAGCCTTGATCCAGTGAACAAGTCTATCGCTGATCGTCTAATCCAAGGTGGAATCATGAGACAGCCATTTCCCATTGCCTCAGCGTTGCTTGATGATATGACTAAAATCAACCGAGCATGGCACACAAGAGAAGACCAAGTATCTCCTCTTATGGTCAAAATGACTAAGGAACAAATTGAGAAAGACCAAGAGCGTAATGCGAATATGGCTAAGATGATGACTCAGATGGATTTATTGACAAAGCATCTTATGGGAGCGGGTTCTAAAGCCGTGAATGCAATTGCTATGAGTCCGGATGACGCTAAATTTGAAACCATGTACAATGAAGAAGTCCAATTTGTGTCAAATCAAATGATGGGTTCTCGTTCGAGCTATCAAAAGCTAGGTGGGAATCAAGGTTGGAACAAAGAACAAGGTGGTGGTTGGAGAGACAATCGGGAATGGCATGATCGAGGTGCAAATTGGAGAGATGGTGAGAGAGATCGATATGTGCCTCTACATGATCTTCCTAAAGTTAATGAACCAAAGGCTGATCCTGAAAGCTTTAGGACTGAAGATGTGCTTGCTCGTATTTTGCACAAGGTGGAAGGTTCGGACAAAGTACTCAAAGAGATGAAGGCTGATTTTTCTTCTCTGAATCAAACGGTAACTTCTCACTCAGCTTCAATTAAACATCTTGAATCACAAATGGTCCAAATTTCCACTCAGTTGAATCAAAGACCAACTGGTGGCCTTCCTAGTGATACTTTAGCCGACCCAAAGAACGAGAATGCTCAATGTATGGCGATTGTGACTCGAAGTGGCAAAGTTTTGGGTAGCGATGTGGTTGAGGTCGATGGGGCTGAACGGAGTAAAATCCCACCTATTGTGAATGATGATGATGGCATTGATGATGATGTGAACAATGATGTGCCCAACAAAGATGTTGATTCAACGAATGATGTTGCTCCCAGTGATGTTGCTAAGCCTAAGGTGGAGGTTGCTTCAAAATTGGTTTCTCCAAAGCCGTTACCTAAAATCAACCCATCATTCCCACTAAGGCTGAAGAAGAAAAACGACAATGAAAAGTTTCAAAAGTTCCTCTCTATTTTTAAGTCTCTATCTATCAACCTCCCTTTGGTGGATGCTTTGCTTGAAATGCCGGGTTACGCGAAATTTATGAAGGAATTGGTTACGAAAAAGAGGAGCATGGACTTTGAAGCGGTTGAGGTATCCCATAGTTGCAACGCTATTATGTCAAATGTGGTTGCTAAAAAGGATGATCCGGGCGCGTTCACGATACCTTGCACTATTGGGGTGTTCAAATTTGCCAAAGCGTTGTGTGATTTGGGAGCTAGTATTAACTTGATGCCTTATTCTATTTTTAAGCAACTTGGGCTGGGGGAGCCTAAGTCAACCACAATGCGACGACTTCTTATGGCTGATCGTTCTATTTAGTGACCTACCGGTGTTCTTTATGATATTTTGGTGAAGTTTGAAAAATTCATATTTCCAGCAGATTTTATTATTCTTGATTGTAAGATGGATGCCGAGATCCCTATTATTCTTGATAGATCATTCTTGGCTACCGGCAGAGCTTTGGTTGATGTGGAGAGTGGCGATTTGAAGTTTAGAGTTAATGAGGAGGAAGTCACTTTTAATGTGTGTAAGTCTATGAAACAACCAAATGACATCCATGTGGTGTCAATTATTGATGTGATCGATGAAGCAATTACTAGTATTGGTGAAATTTCTTGTATTGGTGAATCTTTGGCTGCTGTCCTCTTGAATTATGACGGGGAAGAGATCCAAGATTATGATGAAGTGGTGGCTGCTTTATCGAGTTTAGGTTCTTATTCGAAAACTCCTTTGAAGCTTGAAATTGATTTGAAGAATAGAGAAAGTCTCCCGCGAAGCCATCCATTGAAGCACCCCCAAAGCTTGAATTGAAAGCTCTTCCTTCTCATCTTCGATATGTATTTTTGGGGGCTAATAATACCTTGCCGGTAATCATTGCAGCTAACCTACTTGAAGGGAAGGTACAAGCACTTGTTAGTGTGCTAAAAAGATTTATCAAAGTTATTGGATGGACAAATGCTGATATTGTGGGGATTCCTCCCGGTATTTGCACGTACAAGATTCAGTTGGAAGTTGATTGTAAACCCAACGTCGAGCACCAAAGGAGGTTGAATCCTCCAATGCAAGAAGTGGTTAAGAAGGAAATCATCAAGTGGTTAGATACGGGTGTGGTTTACCCTATTGCGGATACCAAGTGGGTAAGCCCGGTTCAATGTGTTCTAAAGAAGGGTGGTATGACCGTGGTCCCGAATGAGAAAGGTGAACTTGTGCCAATGCGACCAATTACCGGTTGGCGTGTTTGCATAGACTATAGAAAGCTTAATTCGACAACTGAGAAAGATCTTTTACCAATTCCCTTTATGGACCAAATGCTTGATACATTGGCGGGGTGTGGATGGTATTGCTTCCTTGGTGGTTACTCCAGTTACAATCATATATCCATAGCACCGGAGGATCAAGACAAAACTACTTTCACCTTTCCCTATGGAACATTTGCACTTAAACGAATGCATTTTGGGTTATGTAATGCACCTGCAATGTTCCAAAGGTGTATGTTGTCTATTTTTGCTGATATGGTTGAAGACTCAATGGAGGTTTTTATGGATGATTTTTCCGTAGTTGGGGACTGATTTGTAGAATGCCTTGAACACTTAGGATGAGTCTTAAAGAGATGTGTCGAAACAAACCTTGTACTTAATTGGGAGAAGTGTCATTTCATGGTGAAAGAAGGGATTGTCTTAGGGCACAAGATTTAAGGGAGAGGGATACAAATGGATCAAGCAAAGATTGAAGTTATTGCTAAGTTACCACTCTCTATCTCAGTTAAAGGTGTCCGAAGCTTCTTAGGACATGCGGGTTTCTACCAGCAGTTTATAAAGGATTTATCTAAGATAGCTCATCCTCTTTGCAAGCTACTTGAGAATGATAGTATTTTTATGTTTGATGAAGCCTGTATGATTGCTTTTGAGTGTCTAAAGGAGAAACTTGTGTCATCTCCGGTTATCATTGCTCCGGATTGGAGTATCCCATTCGAACCAATGTGTGACGCTAGTGGAGTAGCTTTGGGTGCTGTCCTTGGTCAACGTAGAGGCAAGTTATTCCACCCGGTCTATTATGCGAGCAAGACCTTGAATATGGCTCAAAGAAACTACACTATTACCGAACAAGAGTTATTGGCTGTAGTGTACGCTTTTGAGAAATTTCAAGCTTACTTATTGGGAACTAAGGTAGTGGTGCACACTGACCATGCAACTATACGCTACTTAATGGCCAAAAAGGATGCAAAACCGAGACTGACTCGATGGGTGCTATTATTCCAAGAGTTCAATTTTGAGGTCAAAGATAAAAAAGGATGTGAAAATCAAGTGGCTGATCATTTATCAAGACTTGAAACAAGTGTTGTTATTCCCGGTGACAAGGACATTGAAGATGCATTTCTCGATGAGACGGTACTGATGATATTAATGGGTTCCATTCCTTGGTATACTGATTTTGCCAACTATGTGGTGTGTGGAATCATTCTCGATGGGTTGAAATTCTATCAACGCAAGAAATTTCTGTTTGATGCGAAGAAGTATTTTTGGGATGAACCTTACCTATTCCGGGAATGTGCTGATCACATAATTCGGAGATGTGTACCGGAGGTTGAACTTGATGCTATTCTTCATGCATGTCATGCATCTCCGGTTGGTAGGCATTATAGTAGAGTGTGTACAGCTGCCAAGGTGTTGCGAAGTGGTTATTATTGGCCAACGTTGTATCAAGATGCAAATTCCCTGGTCAACAAGTGTATCCAATGTCAAAAGCAAGGTGGGGTATCGCGTAGACATGAGCTTCCCCTTACCCTGATCCTTGAGGTTGAACTATTTGAAGTTTGGGGCATTGATTTTATGGGTCTTTTTGTGAGCTCTAACGGTAACAAATACATTTTGGTGGTCGTTGATTATGCGTCGAAGTGGGTAGAAGCTGTGTCTTTACCTAACAATGAAGGAAGAAATGTCATTACATTTCTTAAGCGGTATATTTTCAGAAGGTTTGGCACCCCACGAGCAATTATTAGTGATGAGGGTTCGCACTTTTGCAACCGGTTGTTTGCATCACTATTGAGAAAGTATGGAGTAAAGCACAAGGTTGAAACCCCTTATCATCCACAGACGAGTGGACAAGTTGAAGTGTCAAACCGAGAAATTAAAGGCATTTTGGCCAAAGTGGTAAATGCTAACCGGACTGATTGGTCTTGACGGTTAGAAGATGCTCTGTGGGCATACAGAACTGCTTTTAAAACCCCTATTGGTATGTCGCCATATCAGTTGGTGTTTGGTAAATCTTGTCATCTTCACGTGGAGCTTGGGAATAAGGCTATGTGGGACTTGAAGGCTTTGAACTTGAATTGGGACAATGTGTCCAAGGATCGGGTTGACCAACTTCATTTGTTGGAAGAGTTTCGTTGTCGAGCTTTTGAAAGTTCAGCTCTGTATAAGGAAAAAATGAAAAAGTGGCATGACGCCAAAATACTTCATCGAGAGTTTATGGTGGGTGATCGTGTGCTACTCTACAATTACCGGTTGCGACTCTTTCTGGGTAAGCTAAAATCTAAGTGGTCATGCCCTTTTAAGGTGAATCGTGTGTTTGATAATGGCACAATTGAAGTTGAAGGTGACAATGGGTCGTTCTTCAAGGTGAATGGTAAGAGGCTATAGCTTTACTTTGGCGAGGTTCCCGTTGTGTGAATGATTGATGTGGTGTACTTGGATGATGCTTGAATGCATGTCCACGATGCTAAATAAGGCGCTTCTTGAGAGACAACCCAAGCTTGATTTTAGTGTTTTTGAATAACGTGTGTTGATTGTGTAGGTTGATATATGAAATTTTGAGTGCTAGCTATTATGCGAGGGGCTGGGTCAATGGGCGTATCGCTCAATGGCTCCTAGGACCGCCTAATTTCATCAAAATTTGAAGGCTGCAGTTGAAGGCTACACTGGAAGATTAGGCAAGCAAACTGCCCATACGGAGCATCGCCGAGTGAAAGGGCGAGCCCGATTTAGATCGCCTTCTGGACATGCTTAATGGCTTGGCTTCCTGTGATTTTTGATGAGAAAGTGTACCACTCGGCGCATCGCTGAGTGGAACGGCGACGTTAATACCATCGCCCTTTGGGGCGCGAACTGAAGGGTTTTTAATCTTTTCAAATTCAAACTTTCATCGCACTTGAAATTTTTCTTGTCTCCTCACACCCGCACATTTTTTTTTTGCATTTTGTTGCTGTTTGCTGTTATTGGAGTGCCTTGGACGTGTCCCCGTTCCCCATTTTCATCGTTTGTGCATCGAATTTTTGGCCTTAAGGTTAGTTTTCTTGGGTTTCGATTTTTGCGAGCTTGTTTTGTAAATTTCATCTCGTCATTAGCTGGGTGCTCGATGTTATACTGTATTGTATGTCTTGATTGCTTCTTATTATTTTGATTGTCTTATTTGAGTATGTGAGTGTTGAATTTTCGTGATTTCGGGCTTTGTCAATTGGGTTTTTGAATTGCATACTTGTGGGTTGTTGATTAATCGATGGGTGAAGTCTGAGTAGCCCGAATTCAATCACATGGCTTGAATTCTCCCAATGATGGATTGGGTGATGTCTTTTTTAAGGGTAAATCGTCATTTTGTTGTTTTCGATTTGGTTTTAGGGAAGCCTGAGTTCCCCGAGGAGAAATTGGGCATGGGTATGGTTTAGTTGTTGATAAATGAGCTTTAATTGTTGCATGTTGGGCTATTAGTTGATAATCATAAAATTTTTGGGGAGGATGATGTTTCTAGTTGGTTCGGCGAGCTAAGTCGGGCTCGCCGTTCTGATCGGTGACTCGCCCATTGCATTCCCCATCGCCCTTTGTCGTTGATTTGTGGCCTGTGTGTAAAGTAATACTCAGCGAGCTCCCCTTTTGCTCGCTCAGTGAACTCAGCGACTTGCCTAGTGAGTAGTTCATCGCCCTTTTTGCTTGATGTTTGCCTGAAGCTGAATCTGTTACTTTCGGCGAGGCTTTTTATGCTCGCCCAATAGATTAGGCAACTCGCCGATCGATTCGGCGAGTCCTTCTGCATTTTTTAGTTGATTCTGTTCTATCCCATTTTGATCGATCTTTATGTATGCTTGTTTTGTTTGACAAATATGCCTCGTCAAAAGGCTGTCGCTCGGAAACCACCCCGGAAGAAAGTCAAAGGCATTGAAATTTCCTCAGAGGTTGATAGACCACATCCACAAAGAGCTCTACAGTCCCAACATAAAGGGAAGGGAAAACAAGTGGTCTTGAAGAGTGCTTCTTCAAACAGTCAAGAATTGTTTGTACAATTCACCTCCATGGAATCCGGTAGTTCAGACGGGGAGGAGTCTGGGACTCTTATTGGGGTGATTTTGGAACGGACTCGTGCCGAATTAAGGTCCAAGACACTACATGACTATTAGCTCAGGTCATCACCCCTATTGCTAGACCTGAGTCTCCGGTAGCCTCATCCCATGCCCCCGATGTTCCAGGTCCAATTTCGGCACCGGCTTAGATTCCGAGGTCGATGAACAGGTTAAAAGCCGAGGGTGCGCGAACTATCCTGGAAGAAAAGAGATTGTCTACCGATGGGGTGGTGGACAGATATACCCTGGTATGAGAGACTATTCGGGTGCACAAGTTCTAGGTTTTTACACGGCCCCGGAGCCCATACGTGCCTACATGGGTTCGGGAATTCTATGCCGCCTACGCCGGTTTATTCCCTAGAATCAAGAAGTTAAGACAGTCTATGAAGCCAGTGGAATTTGTCATGGTATGAGGTGAGAAAGTTAAGTGCAGCCATACCGAGATTAACTATGTCCTCGGTTGCACAGTTAGTTGGCGACACTCCTTAGCCGATAAGCTCAAAGGGAGTTTGGAGACCCTTAAGGGGTGGTTGGCTCCGTTAATAAGTGACGCCTCCCCCCGGTGGTTGGATACGGGAGCCATTATCAAGAAGAGGGACCTTAACATCGTTGCCCGATATTGTTTTGGATTTCTTAGTAGTACACTCATGCCTTCCCAGAATGAGTCGATCCTTCGGCATCCGAAGGCCGCACTATTGGGGTATTTTATCGATCGACAGTTGTTGAACTTGGGCATGATTATTAAGAGCAAAATTTTGATAAGGGCCAAGCAGCAGCATACCTCACTCCAGTTCCCACTTTTGATCAGTGAGCTGTGTAGGCGGGCCAGTGTCCAATTTGATAAGAAAATAGATGTTGAGGTCACTTCGACCTCGTCTTGCGACATCCCATGGATCAAGGCCGAGTACTTGAAGGATGAGGCCGAGAGAAGGAGGAGAACCCCAATTGACACATCTCCGGCCGTAGATGTTGAGGCCATGGAGACGGGCCACTCTTACAGTTGAGCCGACATGTGTTCCTATTTATGACGCTCCTGCCACCTCCGCTCCAGCACCAGACCCCTCTTCTGCCCCCACACCAGCTATAGCTCGGTTCCTAGCCTTTGACACAGCCCATGATTATTAAGATGGGGCATCTTGCACATTCGGCAAATGTTCGGGCTTCTCGGGTTGAGGCAGCTATCCCAGGCATGATTGAGAGAGCTTTAGTTGCCGCCCTTGACCCTATTCGGACAGAGTTGGTTGCTCAGCACCAACTTATTACAGCTTATGGAGAGGCTTTGGCAGCCCTCACCGCTAGAGTCGAGACGTGTGAGCAGCGAGAGGGTAGCTCCACAGAGCTGACAGCCATCCGCACATATATTTCCGGCATGAGGAAGGATGTGGACGAGTTGAAGTCTAGCGACATCACCATGTTATGGGGTAGTGTGGATGTACTAGAGGGGCCAAGTGTTGACATTCCACCACCTACCACCATCGGTGGTTCTTTGATGGCTGATGATGAGGGTGTGTCGATACACCCGAGACGGATGAGGAGGATCTTACTACGAGAGATCGGGAGGTATATGTAGGCCTCACAGATTTGGAGGATGATATGATTAGAGAAACCACTGCTAACTCTCTTCGAGAGACTTCGATGATTAGTCAGTGGGACCCAGCAGATCGAAGAGAGTGCACCGGGCATTGGTGCCTAGGTTGATGACACACCTCCGGCATAGCAGGACAGGGGACCTTCTATTGCACTCTACCTATCTTTCATTTTCATGTTTATTTTTGTATTTCACATTGAGGACACTACTTTATCTTTTGGTAGGGGTGGTGTTGTTCCCCATTTGTTTGTATGTTTGGATTGTTGTTTTTGTTTTGATTTATAGTAGTGATTTTGGCCTCTCTCTTTCTCTCTCTTTACTTATTGTTGTTGATGTTGTCCTGAATGAATGAATGCAATTCTCTTGTACTTTTGAGCGTCGATTGTGTTCAATATCGATGACTTGAATAGTGCTCTTGATTGAACAATATGTTGGTGTGCGTCTAACGAGGTAAATTGGAGTTGCATAGTCTTGTGTAAACTCATAGCCTCTTGTTGTGACTAGCGAATTGTCAATGGTGAGTCTTGCGATGACCGTTGCACGCAAGCTTGACTCGTAGAGTTGTGATCCACAATTGTGTTTGAATACCATGTGCGGTGAGCTTTACTTGAAAGGTGTGTATGATGATGCCAAGAACTTGCCCCAGTAGTCCTATTGACTAAGCATTGGTGATTGTAGGAAATGATCTTAGGCATGTATTTTTTAGGGAGAACTTAATTGCTATACCGTTGTTGGCCACCTTGTGAGGGTGCGAACCCAGCTTGGCACCATTTGAGCCTATCCTTTTCCTTGATTGAAACACAAATACTAAGACCTTAGCCGTTTGGTTGAAAATGCTGTGTCTCTCCCACCTATAATCTTCGTGAAGTATTGGTTAGTTTGAATAGCCAACTCAGGCCAAAATCCTAAGTTGGGGGTGTGGTGAGAATAAAAAAAAAGGTCGAGCTATAGGTTCATGAACTTAATCCATTGAAAAGATCGTGTGAGTGAAAGATAAAATCCCTCCATAGATAAAAAAAGATAAAAAAAAATTCAAATAAGATTGTGCTGTTGTTAATTGATGTAAAAATAAGAGGGGATGTTCCTGAAAGTGTTTTGTGTGCTACAAAGTGGCAAAATATCAGTTGGGAAGTTGAAAAGTGTGAAAGAAAGGGAAGGAGAAGTAATTTGGGAACCATACTTCACGAAGGTAGAGCCTCTAACCAGAAATTGAGCATACCTTAAACCCCCAGCCCCGTTACAAGCGTCTAAAGTCCTTTTTGACCTTACATGAACCTTGTGATTGTTAGATGGAAAACTCAGACAAGCCTATGGGCAGAGTTGTGCAAAGTCTTTCTCTTTTGAGAGTGTGAGTGTTTTGTTGATTCTGAAATGTTGATCTTCAATTGAATTTGGCAAAACTGGAATCCTTTTTGGTGTAAGGGCATTCGAATATCTTTGTGGGCATAAATTTTGCGTTTTAGGTAAGCACTTGTGAGCATAGACTTTAATTGATGATGGCTAGTAAGAATTTGATGCTTTTAGTATACATTTGATACTTGGATCTTAGATTGATCCTTGTGTGCATTTTCATGTGGGTTCTCAAGGAGCACTGTTTGTAGACATCCCTATTGAGTTCATTGATCTCTTGTTTTACTTGAGGGCAAGCAAAAGTTTAAGTTGGGGGTGTTGATGAATCGGTAGTTTTGACTCATTTATAGCTTCATTTGTGCCCAATTGGTGTCCTTATTTCCTATTTTGCACCTATAACTAATGTTAAATTGTTTGTGTGCAGCATGAAGGTTTTGGAATGATGCAAGGACAAGATAACGCAAAGAGAAGCTGTGAATTTACAAAATGGGAGGAAAAAGGAAGCTGAAACTCGCAAAAACGAACTCGGCGACACGCCGAGTTGACATTCTCATCGCTTAAAGTTCCAGCAACCAAGGGGAGCATCAAAGGCAAGTCGGTGAGCTGAAGAACCGATCGGCGTGTTGCTGATCAGATAGGCGAGCCCGATGGACACCGCCTAAAGTTCCAGGAGCAAAGTAGTGTAAAAACCAAGAGACAAAAGGCAAGACTGAGCAACTCAGCGCATTGCCGAGTGGAAGGGCGAACCCGACTTATGCCGCCAGTGGTCCTGAAATTCAAAATCGTGGAAAATTTTTGAGAAGTATAAATAGAAATTCTTAAATGAGAGAAAGAGAGTTGGATAGCATTGTGTTGAGAGAACAAAGTACATTGCACTTTTGATTACTGAGAGTTAATTGGGTGAATTATTCTTGTGAGTTTTGGGAATCAAACATTGGGTGTACTTTTAGTTGATTGTATTTGTTGTTTGAAGACTGGGAAAATCAATGGCTAATGTTTTCTTCATTCTCACTATGATTGGCTAAAACTCCAATGCCTTAGGGGTGTGATTATGTGTTCAAATGCCTAATTAGCTTATGGGTCTTATGGATTGCTGAATTAAATGTTGATTTAAAATGGGTTCAGTTGTTAATTCATGTTTTCATCTTATGAATTGAAGTTGCAAATTCAGTTCTAGTTTATATGTCTTTCTAAGCTTGTAGAAGATGCATTTGAGTGGAATTAGCAATTGATGATTGTATGAGTTCTTACTTGTACTACCCATCTTGTAAAAGTGGGTTTAATTAAGGTATAAGATTGTGTTCATATTGTATAGTCTGTTGGGGTTTGATAAAATCCAATTGAAAGCATGGTAGTTAATTGTAAACTAGCTATCATAGTCGTAAACTTGCCTACCCATTATAATTCAGCATACTTAAGCAATTCGTAATGATCCATTTAGTAAAATTTGTAGTTGAACACTCACACAACCCTAAGGCCCATTTTCGCATTGATTAAATTCCTTGTTAATTCGTGTTTGTTGATTTTAATCATTCAAAACCCTTCTTATTTGATAATTGAAAATTCAAAGTTTTACATTATACATGGATTCATTTGTTTACATCTACAAAAAGCTAGATCATTTTAATACTTCATATTTGAATTCTATACTTAGTTCCATTCCTCGAGGGACCAACCCAAACTCTTCGTTAGGTTTATATTGCTAGCGACCGCCTACATCTTGAATTATGATAGATGTAGTTGAGAGTTTTCAGTTAGTTCTGGAATGTCGAGTTTGGTCTAGAATGACCCTTCGTATGCTTCTCGAGGCTTCAGATCTAATTCCGAGGCCCTTTGTGTAATTTGACTAAAATGACGCTTTGGGTGTGGGACCTACTTTTTATGGAAACGACCTCGTATGGAAATTTTGACTACACCATTGAGTCCAGAATGTCAAATTTGATAGGGTAGCATATATTATTTGCATGCATGGGGTTCCGAACGAATTCCAAGCACCCCGTCGGAGTTTTTGGGAAAGCCAAGTCAGCTGGTGCAGCAGCTGAGTTACAGACCTCATTGCTTCTCCGCATTCGCGGTCATGGCTCTGTGTTCACGGAGGTATGTGTTGCTCTTCTCCGCGTTCAAGAGTAGAGCTCCGCATTCGTGGAGGTCTGCTAGTTCTTCTCTCCGCGTTCGCAGATAGGGCTCTGCGTTCGAGTAGTTCCGCTTTTCTCTTCTCCGCATTCGCGGAAGGCTCGCCGCATTCACAAAGGTGTGGATTCTTTCCCTCCGTGTTCGCGGGCCCCTGGCCACATTTGTGGAGGTTTTTTTTCTCTCCCTCCGCGTTCCCGGGTCTCTGGCCACGTTCGCGGAGGTCAGTGTGTCTGGCAGTTAGTATATAAGGGGTAGTTGGGCTCATTGTTGTTGTTAAGTTTGAAAATTGATATCTTCTTCATTTTTTGTCAGTTTCCGGTGATTCAAAGTCCCAGGTGTTCGGAATTGCGTAGGCTTTGTGGGTGTTGGTTCGGATAGCATTGGGTGGGCTCCAATTTCACTGAATTTGAGGCGTAAGTGGCTGCCTTAGGCTTGTTTTGTAAAGTTTTTCATGTTTTGATTTCTTGGGTTGTCGGCTGTTTCGAGCCCCGAATTGTGTTCTGTTTAGGAACACAAGTTTGGGGGAGGGTTTAGGACCTTTTCACTGAGTCAATTCCGGGATTTTTGAGCGGGTCCCACATTTTCTGATTTTGACTCCGAAATTGATATGTCCCCGATTTTGATGATTTTAGTGTCTAAACGACCGAACTGATGCTGTGATTCTATTTTTGATAGTGTGGCAGTAGTCTGAGGCCGTTCGGAAGGGAAAAGCTCCGGCGAAGTAATTTGGAGCACACACGGTCGGTTTTCTGGTAGGTTACGACTTTCCTTCTTTTTAGATTGAGTTGGGTTGTGTGAATGCATGCTGATTTGTGTGAATCTGGGTGGGGTTCTAGTATTTCTTCTCTTCTTCTCAGAAATCTGGTTTTAGGCTTGATTTTCGGGTTGTTTTGGGGGATGTACCCTGCTATCAGAGGGGTTGTTTGGGTGATGATGCATATGGTTTATCTGGTTGGTTGTTTATTTATGTAGGAGCATGTTTCTGGCCTTAGTCTAGGTTAGACTAGTTTTGCCTTAGACCCATGCACCTGTTTGACTCTGGTATGTATCCGACGTCGATTCGGATGGACTAGGTCCTTGTAGACCGGAATAGCAAACTTGGGTCTGATAGTATGAGCCTAGCTTTGACTTTGTATTGTTGTGATCTTCTGGCTTCTCTCCCCATTTCCGTGGTGCCGATGTGTCGTCGAAGGCGTGGTGTTTTCCTAAGATTTTGGGTGTTTCAAGATCGATTTTATGGTGATGTGGTTGGTGGTGGACGGGGATCCATATTAGTTTGGTTTGGTACTTGAAATCCTCTACGGAGTTGATATGTCCCGCACACTTGTCTGGCTGGGACAGGGCCCCCGGAGTGTTAGTTGGCTCACTCGTCTGGCTGGGACAGGGTCCTTGGAGTGTTAGCCGGATGGGCAATTGGATATGAGTTATTGAGGTCCTCTTCAAAATTGACAAGCCCCGCGCACTCGTCTGGCTGAGATAGGGCTCCCGGAGTGCTAGCTGATTGGGCGATTGGATATTAGGGCCTTTGGGGAAGTCGTTATGCCCCTTGGTACTCTGTTTGCTAGGGAAGAGCCCCTGGGAGTTGCTATCAGGATGGGCGGCTCGATTTGGAAGTCATACTTTTGACTGGGTTGGAGTTCGTTGATTGTTTCAGTTGGGTTGGTTGGTGGTTTCAGTTCGCAGTTGGGTTTTCCTTCGGTCTCGTAGATTTAGCTTTTCCATGTATCTGTCGGGCTTATGGGGGTCCGTTCAGGTTTATTTGTCTGTGCTTGAGTGTACCTTCTACGTCTTATGGGGGCCCAATTAGGTTTAGTTTAGATATTCTTAGATTTGCTGTCGGCTAGTCTTGTGCTTATTTCCTTTGACCTCTGTTACTGTAGATTCTATCCTTTAATCTGTTTTTACCTTTCTTGCTCAGTCCTATGATGTCTGCTGGGTACCTGTTGTATTGGTACTCATGCTACACTCTGCATTTAGTTTCATGATGCAGGTTTGAGCACCAGTTATCAGCGTTGATGTCGAGCCTACTGCAGTCTGTTCCGGAGGCGAGGGTGAGCACTTGGCGTTCTGGGATTACCCACTCCTTTTGTATCTATATTTTGGCTTGTCTTTAGCTTTTGAGACAGTCTGGTTTCTGTGGTCCACTTTTGGGACTTGTACTCATTTTGTAATAGCTCTGTACTTGTGACTTCCAGGTTCTGGGAGGTATCGTTTATTATATATAGTTTGGGTTCGCTTCCGCCTTTCCCCTATGTGTTTCTTTATTCATGCTTTTGCTTAGTTGAGGCTGGTTTCCACCCTCAGTCCCATTACTGTCATTTTTTTAGAAAGGGTTTGGCTTTCCTACTGGCGGGTTGGTAGGCGTTATCATGACTCGAGAAATTGGATCGTGACAAAAAATTTGTAAAATAATTATATTTCTTTCCTAATTAATTATTAACATTTATTTACTTTCTTGAAACCCCTCTATCTCCCTTCTCTTTCTTTCACATTATAGAAAATGAGTATAACTTTATTCATTATTCTCATTGTCATTTATTTTATTTACTTAAATTCCTCTCTTTATTTTTCTTAAATCCATCTCTTCATTCTATTTTGTGCATGGGCTGATCATACATTCATATTCTTCATTAATGTTCTTTATTAGTATTAATCAAAGACCCTTATAATATTTATTTAAATACATAGCAGAAGTCAAAAAGGAGCCCCAATTCAAGTGCAGCCATGATATTTTCACAATTTTCTTTTTAAGCTCTTCAATATTGTTATTAGAAAACATGATGACAATCAAATTTGGAGAGAAAAATGTGTCACGATCCAAACCGCCGTGATTGTCACCAATACTAACCCTCTGGTGGGATAACTATTACTACAACCCAACTAAACAATACTAACCAAAAAACAGGCATTTAAAGATGTGGAAACAAGTTTAAATAATCAATTTAAAAGCTGAGTTCCCATAAACCCAGTAAGTTATATCAAACCAAACATAAATAAGTGGAAATTCAATCCCTAGAACCTGAAAGTTATTGCACCAAAACTTCTAACTAAACAGTCTAACATAAGGGAATGTAGCCCCAAAAAAACTAAACATAAAGTAAAGAGTCTGAAAGGTCTTAGTCCGAAGGAAATGGACTAAGATCCTAGATGAATCCATGGTAGCCTGAAGGAACTGGCTCACCCTTGAACTCGACAAGTCAGTGATCTCCTAGCTGAGGTCTCTCGATAACCGCCTGAAGACGCCCTGTACTCAACAAAGAAAGAGCAGGTGCAGTATTAGTATACAAAACAACAGTGCACTGGTAGGATCACACGGCTATTCCAGTAAGTGAGACATACACAAGTAACTACAATATAGTAAACCATACATATACAGAAAGAATGACGCTCTACCAGTTCATGCTCAATATAGCAGTTTCACATTGTCAATCTCAAATGCAAAAGTCAATGATGGTTCTCTCATGGAACCCACACTCAAACTATTAGTGTGTCTGAACATGACACCCGATCCAATAATGTGTCGGAATGTGACACCCGATCCAATATGTATCGGAACGTGACACCCGATCCAATGTGTGTCGGAACGTGACACTCGATCCAATAATGTATCAGAACGTGACACCCGATCCAATCAACCATAATCACAAACACAACCAGCACCACAAGGAATAATTTACACACTTGTATCGTACAATCAGGTAACGAGTTCATTGCATGCTACAGAATCACAAACAGTCATTTCACTAGATTCATTTCATCTTTTCCTATTCTCATACATGCATGTATACAATGGAGCAATTAGCAGGTATATATAACACAGACAGGAAATCAAACCATCACCTACCTCGAAACCAAGCCTAAACACTCCTAAGGAACTTGAGCTTTCTCTTTCCAGAGTCTCTCAGCTTGTTTTTGGTCTAAAACAAGTAATTAATGCAAATGATCAATAATAGTGGTCTAGGTTACCTGGATTATATCCAAATACTAACCCTTGGCCAATTCCATGATCCTAACACATAACTAGGGCTTTTTCCACCATTAGATTCAAGCCAAAACCCTCCCCAAGGATAAATAGCAAGGATTCTACGTTCTAAGAATCAATTAACAAATTAGGTGAGTAATTGACATAACCTTCAGCGCGAGAATTAGTGAAAAACAAGAATAAATAGCCCTAGGTCGCCCCTTTGATCTCCAAGAAAGAAGTTTACAGAAAAATAACGTTTTTGGGACTTTTCTCCTTTTTTACTCGCGACTGGCCCGCCATAGCGGCCCCGCCATGGCAGAAATAATTCCGTCGTGGAGGGTTGCACGGAGACAGAGTCTCGAAATTTGTGATCCAAGTTCCCATTTCATAACATACCCTCAAAACTTGGTGTTCTAAAACCACCCTTTCACGCTAAGATCAATTGCAGGAGTTCTACCCGCCCGAATTCGATTTTGTAAAGCCGTAGAGGCTCCTTATTGTCTTGGCTATCAACTCAAATGATCAAATTCATAATCAAATCCCCCATCCATTACCGGATTACCCTAGACCTCACCTGACTCAGATTTCATCCAAGTTTGGCCTAGGCTCAAAATTTCCAAGTTACTACTCGAAAGTTTTCTGACCCAAATTCCTTTCCCATTGGCTTATCCATAACGACGGGAACATGCCGTTACACAAGGTAATCTTAATTTCCTTACTATTTTTTTTTCACTTTCATTTAAATTATATAATCAACAAAAATTTGATTATTCTATTGTATATCACTATAAAATTTTGAGGTAGAAAAATGAGATTTACATTTTCTGATATTGATTGGACGTTGTTTTACTTTTGGGGATTTGTAAAAGGGTTCATAATGTGAATATTTATATTAAATACAAATGTATTATTCATAGGATTCTCTTTTTTTTCCAACTAATTTGACAGACTTTATTAAGCTAAGGATTTTCGGAAACGACCTTTCTATCCTATGAAATAGGGTAAGATCCGCGTACACTCTATCCTCACTAAATTTCACTTGTGAAACTATATTGGATATATTGTTGTTGTTGCTTTGTTCAATGATATTCGGTATTTAATTTTTGATGAAAAGTTATAATGGTGTGATACAAGTGTTCTTATTGTCGAGGCATGTATGACGACGAAGCAGACATGGAAAAGGTCTTTGTAGAAGCATCTTGTCATTTGAGTATTTTCACCAATCACCAAAAATAATAAATATTTCTTGCTAGATTATATAGAGATGTAAAATGGGAAACTATCTCATTGTATTTAAATTGATTGATTTATTAGTTTCATTATTCACTCATGTGAGAAGGTCAGGTTTTAGTTTTCAGAAAAAAATATTAAAACTTTTAATTATATTGTTTAGAAAATATTGATTGGTTAAATTCAACTATTATGCTTTACTTGTGGGTTCAAAATTTATTCCCCAATGAAAAAGTGTTAGTGTTAATTGTATGTTCAAATAATTTTAAACACGAATCAACTTATTTTATTACTATTGTAATAACATAGTTAGCATGAATTTATCAACAAATTAATAAGAAATCTAGACTTAATTACCATCAATAAATTTAAACTTAACAGGTATAAGAAGCTTTAAATTTAAAATTATGTTAAGAGTATGTTGAAATTCTTGGAATTTCTTATTGACATATAGTGTTAGACGAATTTAAATATTTTAAATAATTATTATGTCATATTTTCTCTTGTTGTAATATATATTAAGTGGAATTTGATTTTTGGAAGGGTTGCAAAATTTCATATGTATATGTTTCTTTTAAATTCTTTAGTTATATGAATCTATATATGATAAAAAATTTCCAAACTTTTTTATCATATATAGATTCATATAACTAAAGAATTTAAAAGAAACATATACATATGAAATTTTGCAACCCTTCCAAAAATCAAATTCCACTTAATATATATTACAGCAAGAGGAAATATGACATAATAATTATTTAAAATATTTAATTTCGTCTAATACTATTTGTCAATAAGAAATTCCAAAAATTTCAACATACTCTTAACATAATTTTAAATTTAAAGCTTCTTATACCTGTTAAGTTTAAATTTATTGATGGTAGATTTCTTATTAATTTGTTGATAAATTCATGCTAACTATTTTATTATAATAGTAATAAAATAAGTTGATTCGTATTTAAAATTATTTGAACATTCAATTAACACTAACACTTTTTCATTAGGGAATAAATTTTGAACCCACAAGTAAAGCATAAAAGTTTGTATTTAACCAATCAATATTTTTTAAACAATATAATTAAAAGTTTTAATATTTTTGTCTCAAAACTAAAACTTGACCTTCTAACATGCGTGAATAATGAAACTAATAAATCAATCAATTTCAATACAATGAGATAATTTCCCATTTTACATCTCTATATTTATTATTTTTGGTGATTGGTGAAAATACTCAAATTTATTGATGCTTCTACAAAGACCTTTCCCATGTTTGCTTCGTCGTCATACATGCCTCGACAATAAGAACACTTGTATCACACCATTATAACTTTTCATCAAAAAATAAATACCAAATATTATTGAACAAAGCAACAACAACAATATATCCAATATAGTTTCACAAGTGAAATTTAGTGAGGATAGAGTGTACGCGGATCTTACCCTATTTCATAGGATAGAAAGGTCGTTTCCGAAAATCCTTAGCTTAATAAAGTCTGTCAAATTAGTTGAAAAAAAAAGAGAATCCTATGAATAATACATTTGTATTTAATATAAATATTCACATTATGAACCCTTCTACAAATTCCCAAAAGTAAAACAACGTCCAATCAATATCAGAAAATGTAAATCTCATTTTTCTACCTCAAAATTTTATAGTGATATACAATAGAAACATCAAATTTTTGTGGATTATATAATTTAAATGAAAGTGAAAAAATAGAATACATTTTCATAGCACAAACATAAATAAAAAAAATAGTAAGGAAATTAAGATTACCTTGTTCTCTCCAGATTTGATTGTCGTCATGTTTTCTAATAGCAATATTGAAGAGCTTAAAAAGAAAATTGTGAAAATATCATGGTCGCACTTGAATTGGGGCTCTTTTCTGACTTTTGCTATGTATTTAAACAAATATTATAAGGGTATTTGATTAATACTAATAAAGAACATCAATGAAGAATATGAATGTATGATCAGCCCATGCACAAAATAAAATGAAGAGATGGATTTAAGAAAAATAAAGGGAGGAATTTAAGTAAATAAAATAAATGACAATGAGAATAATGAATAAAGTTATATTCATTTTCTATAGTGTGAAAGAAAGAGAAGGGAGATATAGAGGGATTTCACGAAAGTAAATAAATGTTAATAATTAATTAGGAAAGAAATATAATTATTTTACAAATTTTTAGATTAAAAAATTAAGAAAAAAATATAAAATATTAATACTAATTAATGTGATATGCCATTTGAAAGGAGATGCCATATATGAAAGAAAATAAAATGGATGATTATAATATGTATTAATTGTTCAATATAATTAGGGATTAATATAATTGCAATTATATCTGCAAATATTTTAAATAAAATAAAGAAGAGGAAAAGACACCGTATAATCGTTTGGGAAAAATAAACAGAAGACAAAGAAGGAAAAGGAGGAATTTTGGGAAGATATAAATAGTATAGTAAATTACTTTCTCCGTTCATTTTTAATTATCACAATTTGACTTGGCACACCCATTAAGAAAATAATTATTGATATAAGTATTTTACCACACTATCCCTAATAATTAATGTTTAATATTGGGTCTTGAAAAATGATATGGAAAATAGTATTTAATTCTAATGGTAAAACATGAAAAAAAATTAATTCTCTTTTCTTAATATGTCAAAAGTGACAAGTAAAAATGAAAATCTATTTTATGAATAAGTAACAAATAAAAGTGAACAAAAGTAGTAGTAATAATGAGAAAAGAGAAATTTTAAGTGTATCTATTTTGTTGAATTTTTTTAAGGCACAATTTTCTTGGAAAAAAATGAAAAACAAAAAAGGGGCAAATGGAGGAATCTTGGGAAGATATAAAATAGTATAGTAGTAATAATAAGGAAAGAGAAAATTTGAGTGTACCTTTTTTTTGAATTCTTTTAAAGCACAAAAAAAGAAAAAAATCAAAAAAATTGAGGAAAAAAAAGATAAATAGAGATTCTGGCCAAAGAAGCATGTCACGTCATCTTTCTCATTTTCAGTTTTATTAATCTATGGATTTCTTGATTGGATAACTTTTATTGATTAAGTAGATAAATTAATTATTGAGAATAATGTATTTTTTTGAATATGAATATGAACTACGACAAAGAAAATCAATTCTTTGAATGACAAAGATTAAATTGTTTTTGCGTAACATGTCCTTTTTGTTCCTTATTTATTGATTGAGTTTTCCTTTTTAGTTTGCCTTTTTTAATAAGTGAGATGTGGGAATGAAGGAGTTGGCTTTCCAAGGCGGGCGGACCTTCACTCTTTTTAAGAAAAGCTACCTATGTACCTTCTTTTCAGAAAAGAAAGAAAGAAAGAAAAGAATCAAGTCTCATGTAATTCACAATTAATCAATCAAATAGATTGTTATATTGTGTAGTTAGGTACAAAATTATTTTTATGTATATACAATTAAACCTCGTCATATTGGTCATTTGTTATAACAATATTTTACTATAATTGCTTGATTTTCTTTGAAAATTTTATTTTTCATGTTATATTTGACATCTTTATAACAACATTCTACCTATTACATCAATGACATTCATTATAGCAGTACATTCTTTGTAAAGTTACCTCTTTATAACAGTCATATTCAAATATTGCGTAATTATATATTAAAAGAAATATATTATGCATAAAATAAAATTATAAAATATTAGGATAATAAGCATTAATGTTATGCACGTAGTAAATTTCAAGTACAAATATTTTATTTTTTTTAAATGTATTTAAATGGTGTTATGAGGAAAGGCTACTAGTGATTGTCTGTTTAACATTCATATTCTTTTTAATTTTGCATATTTTTGTTTATAACAACTAAATGAGATCTAAACGTCAAGTGTCAGTATACATATATAACAACACTTCAGTATAGCTGATCACATTCAAAAATTCATCCTATAAATAGTAAGCAGTCGTTGCAAATATAATCCAATTTTCTTTATGATCTGAGTCGATTTCGCGGAGAACTATCAAAGCTTTTTTGGTATCGCTAAGAATATTATAGTAATCATTTTCTCAAGAAATATTTTTTTATATCTTGTTGTTATGAATTTAAATAAGAAGTAAGACAAATAGAAATAATTAAACAAGTAATGTATGATTTTTCTTCAAGAGGAAACAATCTAGGATGATAATTTTACCGATTGCCGGAACAAACTTAAATTATGCTCACTATAATCATGTGGAGTTATTCTCTATTGACCATGAACCTTTACTCATTACAATTATTTCTCAACATATTGTAGCGATTTTCTAGCGCTATTCTCTCGAAGGAACTTTAGTTAACCAATTACTCTGTTCACATAAATTGCATCAAAGTTTTGCTATTTCTAACTTTCACTTTTAAATTTCACATTACAAGATAGTATGAGATTAGCAATAACTTTTTAGTAACAACTATATTATTGTTGGCTTATATTAATAAATAGCAACAATTTGATTTAATTGTTGGTATATCTTTTAATTTTTCACCTCAATATTTATGTCGCCAAATATTTTAGTATTGTTACTATATTATACTATTATATTATTAATAATTAATATAATAAAATTACAACAACGTTTTTGGAAAAATAATGAAATTGTTACGCAATTTTAATAAATGGCAACAATTTAATTAATTTGTTGTTATCTTAGAAATTATTTGGCAAAAATATTTTTTATTGTTCCTAATGTACTTAATTTAATAATAACTTATGTAATTGTGATTTGTGGGCTAAAATAAAATTTTCTTTTTCAGTTTTTCGTCAAAAAATTGTAAAAGTTCCCCAAATTTTTATTTTCTTTTTCCACAAGTTTAAGTTGCACCTCTTTATAGTTTTCTCCAAAATTGAAGCTAGGTTTTCTCTTTCATTATTTCACTAAGAAACGGGTTATTCTTGAAGTCATCTCTGGTAAGTTTTCTTTTGATTTAGTCTCTTTTCACAAGGTTTGATGAATTCTTGTGTATGCTTATCCTATGATTTAGTCTCTCTGATTATTATGTTCTAGTTTTTTATTTAAGAATCCTTCATAGACTTTGTTAAATTTCAATTGCTTTTTATTTTTGATACTTTTCAGTAGAAAAATGTTTGACTTTTTTTTTGGTTTGTGGGTATTTGAATTTGTCTGAACTACTTTATTCGATTAGGCTTGACTTTTATTTTTTAGTTTGGTTTGGTTCTATTTCGATTCTTATGTTGCTCGGACTTTTCAAAAATAACAACCTACATATGTCGGATACTACTCAAAGTGCAAGATTGATATTCACAATATGTCCTAGTACTACTGAATTTCAACATCTCCCATATGGATTTTATGTAATTTCATTGTTACACCCCTCTTTTAAGCTTGAAAAATGTTAATAACAGTCCTCAATAGAAAATGGGCAGGTTCACGCTTTGCTGCATAACCAAATTTTGATATGTTGTATTTCCTATGTAAGCCTGCTGATTTTTCTGTTACTGCCTTCTGGTGATAGCCTAATCAATTTCGAACACTCCCTAAACAGTAAAGATAGAAAAATAAGTAACAAAATAAGAAGAGCAAAGTTGAGTATGAAGATTCCTCATAATGGAAAATTTTTAGACTCACAAAAATTGATCTTCAGAGTAACTTGTATGCATTTTGCACATCTTGCTCCATTGTTGGCCACCGTAGAGTGTGATTTAAGTTGTATAGATTGTTATTGCACCTATGAAGGATGTCGAAAACTTGAGCATTTCATATTCCATATAGATTGCTGAAGCAACTATGAAGGATGGTGAAAACTTGAGCATTTCATATTACATAAAGAAAAGTTCGTCCAACGTGAAAGATACAACTCAAACTGTCTAAAATTAAGAGTAAAAGTTAAGAAATACTATGTAGATTAGTAATACCTTTCATTACATGCAAAGATAAGTATAGTATATTCATAACTCACAACGTCTAAATTATGAATTTGGTCCATCATTGATAGCTACTAACTTTTCTATCGCATTGAGGAGCCTTGAGACATCTTCACATAAAAACATATGTAGTTGGAATTGACATATTAAATTGCAGTCATGTATTGAGCATCATTCTTTCTTGCTTGATATGGAAAAAGAATGTCTTTAGTTATATACTAAATGTAGAGTAAAATATATTATTTGCAACTAATGAGAACATAGATCTACAATTTCAAGAATCTCCTTTCCTTGTAAAGACTTTATCCGAAATTCATACCAGATCCTTCCTCCACTGGTGGAGCATAAACTTCCTAATACTTGCATTCTAATAGCATTGCAACCAAACCAACAAGATTGAGTTTCTTTCTAATAATATCTTACTTCTCCATGAATCGGTCTATCAAATTAATGGTTAGGAATGTCTCTTCCCTGAGCTCAAACTTGTGATGTACCAGTTGATTAGAATGAGCAAGTATTAATTGTCATCTTTGAACAAATAGCAGAGAAAATAATTACTATACCTCAATTAGCCAGTCTATTAGGATAGATTGCATTCTCTCATTAATGTCAGCATGTTGTGCCATATAGTTTGGAGATACACAACCATAAACTTGAATATAATGGACAATGATTTAATCATTTACTACATATATTGACAATATTCAACTCATAAAACCGAGTTCTGGTTTTCTGAGTTAAATATCTTCAATATATGTTGTAAATAATTAAATTATTGTCCGTTATATTCAGGTTTATGATTGTGCTTCTCCAAACTATATGGCACAACAGGTTGACATTAGCGAGAGAATACAATCTATCCCAATAGACTGACTAATTGAGGTATAGTAATTGTTCTCTCTCCTAAGTTAATAGATTTGTTCAAAGTATGACAATTAATACTTGCTCATTCTGATCAATTGGTACATCACAAGTTTGAGCTCATGGAAGAGATGTTCCTGACCATTAGTTTGATAGATCGATTCTTGAAGAAGTAGTGTATTGTTAAAAAGAAGCTATTAACATTTAAGTATGAGGAAGTTTATGTTCTACTTGTGTAGGAAGGATTCGATGTTGATTTTGGATAAAGCCTTTACAAGGGAAGGAAATTTTTGAAATTGCAGATTTATATTCTCATAATAGTTGCAAATAGTATATTTTGTTCTACATTTAGTATATAGCTAAAGACATTCTTTATCCATATCAAGCAGGAAAGAATGATGCTCAACGCATGACTGCAGTTTCATTTGTCAGTTCCAACTGCATATGTTTATATTCAAAGATATCTTAAGGCCGCTCAATGCGATAGAAATGTTAGTAGCTATCAATTATGGATCAGATTCATAATTTAGACGTAGTGAGTTTTGAATGTACTATGTTTATTTTTACATGTAACGAACATATTACTGATCTACGTTGTATTTCATAACTTTTACTCTTGGTTTCAAATAGCTTGAATTGTTATCTCTCATGTTGGACGAGTTTTTCTTGTCTAAAGCCCCCCACCAACCTATATCCGAAATCCCAATTATACACTCCAACTTTACGGATATTCTATCACCCCCCCCTAAACATTTTATTTCTCTATTTAGTGCACACCTGAGTGCTGACCTGTACACATAAATCAAATATATTGACTAATATGTTTTGCACGCGCGGGCCTCCACTTTAACCTTTTCGTTTCCCTCCTAAAGATTGAACGACCTCACCTCTCACCCCCAATTCTTTCTTTTTTCTTTTCTCCTTTTCATCTCCCTCACCAAAGTTTGATTACAACATCTGAATACACATTTCTGGTGATGATCCAAGCATTTTTGTATGTATTTTCAACTTGATTACATAGTTTATCAACTAATTCAGTAAATGTTAGTTCTTTGTCCCTTATTTCGAGTTTGTGCTTTATTAGGATTTTCTGTTAATTCGTAAAATTAAGAGCAACATTGTGTGAAATATTATGTGTGCCTTACTATTATAGTGTGTAGGTGTTCAATTTACACCATACTATACCACAATTGTCATGAAATTAGATTTTTCCGTTTCTCGTCTAAGTCGCGTAATGTTGTATTTATGTTTGTCTTAGTATTATTTTCTTGGAGAAATCTAATGCTACTATGTTGTATTTATGGTCTTCTTAGTATTATATTCATAATGCTACTATGGTACTATGTCTATAATTACTATTCTATTTTTTTATTGCCTTCAGGTAAGAGATGAATGGGTTTACTTTGATTACTCTAAGATGGTACCATGGTGGGGTATTAGATTTAAGTAGTGGGGAACCAATATATAATGGTGGAAAATTTTTAAAATTTTTGGATGTTGATGTAGATAAGATGTCATATTTTGAGTTTAGAGACTATATTAGAAACTTGGGATATAGCACAAACTGCACCTTTAGTATTAAACCACCTAACAGTGGGATTTTGGTAGATGTTGATAATGATATGGATATTTTAGACATGATGTGTTCCTTGGAAGATGGGAATGTAGTGGAGGTATATGTTAAGCATTTGGTTGATGAGCCAATTGAATTATGGGGCCCATGCTAATAGAAAATGGTAGTCATGTGGATATGGGAGAATCTAATTCAGCTTTTAATACAAGGTCTAGTAAGAGTGAAAACTTTAACTTTGGGGTAGGTGAAGACCATTTAAACATTGAGGACCCTTTTGCTACTTTTTCAACCTTACCTCCTTTTACTACCACACCTCATGTTGCTGCAGATGGTGCTCATGCAGTAGATGATGATATAGATGTTGGTCCTGCTGGATCTGATTTCTCAAAAGAAGCAGTAGAGGATTCTGATTATTCAACTGAGGATAGTGTTGAGTCTGAAGATGAATTAGTTGGAGAGGATGAGGAGGAAGAGTATGGTAGTGATGTACGTGAGGAGGTTAGGGAGTTGAGGGCTGAATAGAAAACTTTTCAAAGGAGGAAAAGAAGGGAAAGAGTACTAGCTGACAATGAAGAGGTACCAGTAGGTGAAGCTAGACCAAATCTTGATTTTGATAAAACTGAAATAGGTAAAATAAGTCATGAAGGAAGGCTAGGAGGTGATGAGCCTTACATTGCAAGTTCTGGTGAGGATAGTATTGAGTAAGATGAAGATGAGTGTTGTGATGATGATGAACATGAAGTGGCTGAATCTGGTAGAGCAAGATGGGTAAAGTTGTCAAGAAAGAGGAGGACAACAACAAGAAAATCACTCATGACCCCACTGCAAAGAAAGTTGTGTGGCAGTTGGGTATGGTGTTTAAAGATGTGAAATAATTTAGATAAGCAATAACTAAATATGCAGTAAGAAAGAGGGTTCATGTGGAGAAGTGGGTGAATGAGCCAAAGAAAGTTAGAGTTAGATGCAAGGATGGCTATCCATGGCTTTTATATACATGTCTTGACAAGACAACAAATAACTTCATGATCAAAACTTACAACCCAAAGAATTCTTGCAACAAGACAACTAGAAATTACTTGTGCAATGCAAAGCTTTTATCTGAAGACTACAGAGAAAGAATAACTGTGCAACCAAACATAAGAGTCTTCAAGTTGCAAGAGATGATTAGGAAAAAGTTTAAACTTTATGTTGGCAAGACTACTGTGAGAAGTGCAAGAGCTAAAGTGTTGAAAGATATAATGGGTGATCATGTTATGGAATTTGGAAGAATTCTTGACTATAAGGATGAAGTGTTGAGGACCAATCTAGGGACCAGTTGTGTTGTAAAACTTGGTAAACCTGTTGTACTTGGCAAATCAATATTTCAGAGTTTTTACATCTGTTTTGATGCTTTAAGGAAGGCATGGTACATTGTAGGAAATGCATAGGCTTAGATGGTTGTTTCCTTAAAGGTGTTTGTAAAGGCCAGTTGTTAGTTGTTGTGGCCAAGGATGGTAACAATCAGATGCTGCCACTTGCTTGGGCAGTCGTTGAAAAGGAGAACAAAAACTCATGGACCATGTTTATGAAGTGCATAAGGGATGACCTAGGACTTGGAGATGGTGAAGGTCTCACCTTAATTACAGATATGCAGAAGGTATGTGAACTTCTGCATATGTATTTGTATATATTTATTTTCACTTTCTATATGTAATTGTTTCCTAATTATTATCTATTGCAGGGGTTGTATACAACAATTAAAGAGGTATTACCTCATTGTGAACATAGAAAATGTGCTAGGCACATATTATCTAACTGGGCTAAGGATTGGAAGGGTCTTCAAAGAAGACAACAATTTTGAAAGATAGCTAAGAGTACATTTGAGTCTCAATTAAGAAAAAATATAGAGAAGATGAAGTTGTTAGGATCAGAAAAAATGATGGATGACTTAATGTACTATAACATTAATTATTGGTGCAAGGTTTACTTTAACACTAAAGTGAAGTGTGATTCTGTAGAAAATAAAACATGTCTAAGTGTTTTAATGCATGGATCTTGGCTGCTAGACACAAGACCATCATTACTATGCTTGAAGAAATAAGAGTGAAGATGATGACTAGAATAGCCAATTTAAGGGAGTTCTCAAGTACTTGGAAGTGTAATTTCTCTCCAATGGCTATGAAGATTTTAGAGGAGAACATTAGTAGGTCTATGGACTGTACCATTGAGTTTAATGGAGCTGTTGGATTTGAAGTGAAAGAAGGGCTTTGTCAACACAAAGTGGATATTGCTAGGAGGACTTGTAGTTGTAGCGCGTGGCAGTTAAGGGGCATACCATGTCCACATGTTGTGGCTGCATTATACTTTAATAAGTTTTCTCTTTATGACTATATAGACAACTGCTACAATAAGGAAACTTACTTGAGGACTTATGCTAATGTTCTTGAACCACTCACAAACATGGAGATGTGGCCAGTTTTTACAAACCCCACTATTTCACCACCAGAAATCACAAACATGCTTGGTAGGCCATCTAAGGCTAGAAGGAAAGAAGCCGGAGAAACTAAGAAATCTGGGAAGCTGCCTAGGATCGGACTTGCAATGACATGTAGTATATGTCATATTAGAGGCCATAACAAGAGAGAGTTTCCTCAAAGATAAGGCGATGAGTCATCAGCAACACATAGTGCACCATCAGCAACACATAGTGCACCAACACCAGCACCTAGTGCATTAGTGAGGGCAGAACCAATAGGTTCAAGTAGGGAAAGAGGCAAACCAAAGGTAATATTTCAAATCATTAAATATTTTCTAACAAATTTTACTTTTTCTTAGTTTATAACTTACTCTTTCTTTATATGTATAGAAAACTCCTTCTGCACCATTAGAAGGTGAGCCTCCACTAAAAAGAGGAAGAGGTAGACAAAAAAAACATCATCAATAGCACCTAATGCACCTCCTCTACCTACTACACCTACTAATTTTCTTGCATCCTCTTCTGCTCCTCCTAATTATCATGCATCATCTTCAGTAGCTGGTACAACTAAAATAGGAATAGGTAGGGGCAGGGGAAACACATCTCTAGACAAAAGGCCAAGAGTCATGGGAATGGGTGTGTTCCAAGCTGCAAATGGCTTCAAAGTCATGAATGTGAGTCTTTTCTATTTCTTAAACTATTTTTTTAATTTAGACAGTTTAAATTTTGAATTATATTCATAATTTTATTGTAGCCTGGCATGCCAAGTAGTAAAATCTACTCTACTGGTCAAACAAAAGTGACAAGATCAGCTGATGTAATTGGTGACATTGGTTATACACCAAGCACTACAAGCAAGCTGAAATGGAATGGAAAAGCAGCAATCTCAACAAGAAAACTTCAAGAGCTTAGAGAGAATTAAAGAAAGAAGACGATGGGAAGTAGTTCAAATAATTCAAGTCAAAATAGCACTTCTTCACAGTCAAAGATGCCATGAAAATTGTAGTGATGTTGATGTATTTAAGCACTTTTTAAGTAAGTCCAGTAGACATGCAAACTATTTCATTAAGAACCTACTATTTTTTATTTTGTTTGTTGGTAAATTCTTCCTTATGTGAGGCCTTATGAATGTGACTTTATTTGGGTATTGAATAGTGATGTTGAAGTATGAATGAATGGTGATGTTGTGTTCAGATGTATTTATAAATCATGTTGTGTTGTCTATTCAATTGCGTTGGCTATTCAATTGTGTTTACGTATTGTGTTGTGTTGGTTATTCAATTGACTATTCTGTTTTGTTGGCTAGGTTGTTGTGTTTAATTGTGTTAGCTATTACAGTTTACAGATGAAGTGTAAGCAATTTACACAAGCTTCAATTGACAACATAGATTGATATATATATTGAGAGAGATATACAAAATTTGTCACATACATTGACAATTCTAATAAACATAGAAACAATACAAATCAAATACTACTTTAGAATAGATTGGTTACATTGTTGATGAACGTAGCAACAATGAAAATCAAAATACAAAAAAACATCTTCCTATTGAACTTACACCATTTCCACCTTCCATTGAGCCTCCTCTCCAATATCAAATTAAAGTTACTCAAGTTGTCAATATGAACCTGCCTAATCCATAATTCTTGCTCCAACTCAATGATTTTGTTCACCAATCTTGGAAGGATAAAATTTGATCTTGGATCCACTTCTTCTATGTCCATCCATCGAAAAAATTTGTAATTTTTAGACTGAAAATAGAGAAAAATAGTCGTTAGCATCAATTGAATATAAAGTGAAGCAAGAATACAAGGGAAAACACATACACCATATCATGGACAAGACCAAAATCTTCTTCCCGAATTTAATTTAGACCAAGAAGTTTACAAATTCAGCAAAATTTCATGTTTGCATCTCACTACAGCGTTGAGCATTGGGTCTGATTCATCCATACAAAGCTTATTCAAGTTTTCATTTGCCATTTTTAATGAATTTAGAGAAAATTCAAAATTCAAATTAGAGAATCTAAATAAGAAATTAGAGCAGATTACAAACCCTAACTTCAAGATTTAAAGTAGAAATGAACATAAACAACCAAATCCTAGCAATTTTTGAAAGAAAATCGTCAAAATATTGAAGAAGGAACAAGGATTAATGTTGGGGAAGAAGAAACAAGGGTTTATTTAATTTGGCAAAGATGACCGCTGCCAATTTTATTACCTCTTCTAACGTGTACCAGTTTATTTCCTCTTCTAACGTGCCTAGAGGAGGCATTCTCACCTCCTATGACAGGTCATCACTCAGGTGTACACTAAATAGAGAAATAAAATGTTCAGGGGGTGATAGGGCACCCGTGAAGTTGGAGTGTATAGTTAGAATTTCAGGTATAGGTTGGGGGAAGGGGCTTTAGACCATTTTCTCTTTATAGTTACTACAACAATCTATATGAAATATGAAATGCTCAAATTTCAACATCCTTTATAGCTGCTAAAAAAATCTATACAACTCAGAACACACTTTACGATGTCCTGCAATGAAGGAAGAAGTGCGAGGTATATACAAGTTACTTTGAAGATAAATTTTTGTGAGTCTAAAAACTCTCCATTTTGAGAAATCTTTCAATTCAACCTTGCTCTTCTTATTTTGTTACTTATTTTTCTCTTTATTGTTTATGGAGTGTTCGAAATCAAATATGGGCTATCACCAGAAAACAACAACAGAAAACCTAACAGAGGTACATAGTAAGTACAACATATCAAAATTTGGTTATGCAACAAAGTTTGAACCTGCCCATTTTCTGGTGCAGGTTCAACAATAGAGGACTGTTATTATCATTTTTCAAGCTTAAAGGAGTGGTATAACTATTGTCATACCCTTTTTTTGAACAGGGACAAGGGTTTTTCCAATTTAAGTGAGGGTATTGATTAAGGGATTATTTTTATTTATTTCTCAGAGTCGCCACTTGGAATTGAGTTATGGTGTTCCAAGTCACCTTTTCTTTTTAATCCCTAATCAAAATGAAATGACTCTTTATTATGGTCTGTGGACTAGATATTCGGGTAAGAAATTTTGTTGACTGAGGGGAAGGTATTAAGCACCCCTCGAGTCTCGTGGTTCTAGCATGGTTGCTTTTATTGACTTATACTTATTTAAAACTATTTTGGATAAATTGTGTCTACATGCCCTAGTTTGCTTGTGTTTCTTCTTGTTGAATTTTATTGGTCTCAAACCAGATGCATAACTGCATTCTCAATTTTGAAATACAATATCTTAGAACCATAACTTCTTTTTTATCTTGAGTGCATTGCACCTAATAATATCTATCTATGCATCTTGATTTAAATTAATAAAAATAAATTATCAAAACAATTTGGTCAAGGTGCGTCACTGCATCCTGGAATTTCTTTTAAGTGTTTCAAAAAAGATGTGTAACCACATTTTTAATTGAAACCAATTTTTTTAACGTATCTAAATTTGCCTACAAAAATTAATTTACCAATTTTTAAACGTGAATCAAGTGGTGCTGAACTACAATCACTCAATCAAAATTTATCAATCTTTTTTTATTTCAAAATAATATTATCAGTATCTCGTTATTTAAAATAATAATGATAATAATATTTCATCTTAGACATGCATACAGTAGTTAATAAATCGGTTGAAATTGTCTTATTATTTTTTTGTTAGCACCCAAAAGATCAAGGCAACACACATATTATAGCATAAAAATAATTTAATTTAACACTTTTCTAGACACGATCGAACAGAGAATTCGTTCAAATTAGTAAGACACGAACATAAAATTTTTGATAATTAATTAAGGAAAAAGAGTGAGAAATGAATTTTTAACCATGTAAGAAATAATCACATGTCATACCGGTTTTGCTCTAAATTTAATGATAGCACGTTCGAATATATTTCAATATTATAATATTAATAATATTAACGGGTTAAACAAGTACGAATCTGAACAACTTCAATATATTGGAATCAATTCTTGCATAATCATGACATGAAACTATACAAAATAAAATTAAATTAAGTGTTACCTCTTGTGAAAATTATTTCACGAGAAGAAAGGACTACAATCAGAAATCACGAACTTAAAACCGCGAAAATAGACCTCAAAATCTGCCTTTTGCCAGATGCTGCGTGTGTTACTTTATGTTGTTGATGGTAGTATATTGTAGTGATTGTTTTTTTTTAATTGTTGTGTAGTTGTTGGTAGTATATGATGTGTGTTTGTAATGGTGTGTAGGTGAGTATGTATGTGTGGTGAATATAATGTAGGTGAGAGTATTGTTGGTGAGTGGATAGTATTGGTTTACATTGTATTTTTCTTGAGATTAGTATTGAAAACACTCCTAAACTTGGCGTGAATTATTACTTTAGTCCCCCAACTATTGGTAGCCTTAAAAACACCCCTCTACTTGGTTAAGTAATTTAAAAACATCCCTGTTATGCCACATGACGTCCACCTATGCGTATATGTAGAATTTTCTGCTGTTATGACGTACACATAGATATATATATATATAGTAAAAAAAAAACATTCAAATAATTAAATGCTAAAATTTAGTAATGAAGAATTTTTTTTCTTACCTCACCCCATCCCCTACGTAGATACCCCAACCCCACCACCCACCCCACCCCCTCATCCCCCAAAAAAATTTAAACGTTTTTTTAAATCCAACACCACCGAGTACCTCAATTCCCCTCCCCCCACCCCCCACCCCAATTTTTTTTTTTACTTTTAGAATAAAATATATTTTTTTCTTATCCCACCCCTACCTCCCCCACTCTCCACCAAAAAGAAAAAGTTTAAAAGAATTATTTTTGGGAGTGGATGGGCAGTGAAGTGTGAGGTTGGGTACTGGGTAGAGGACGGGGTGAGAGAAAAATTAAATTTTTAAAAAGAAATTTTTTTTCTTTTATCTTCTTAAATTGCTAAATTCTTAGCATTTAATTATTTTAATGTTTTAAAAAAAAAAATTTATTACATATATCTATGTGTACGCCATGTGAGCAGAAAATTTCAGATATTGTAATACCCCGGATTCGAAAGGGTAGAAAATTCCTGATTTCTGGGCTAGTGCCAGTAACGACGGAGGCCACCTACGGTTCGTAGGTTGACTTACGGCCCGTAGGTGGGAACCGTGGGTGGCAGGCTAATGTTTTCATAGTGTCAAGTTTCAGAACCCCAACGACGGCTTGCCAAGACGGCCCGTCGTCCAGTGTATGAGCCGCAGATGGATCACGTCATGGCAGGGTTCAAAGTGATTGTCTCTGAACCCAACAACGATTGTCCAGGACAGTCCGTGGTTAGACCTACGGACCGTAGGTCAAACCGTCAATGGGGTCCTACAGTTTATTTCTAAAGGGGTCTTTTGGTCTTTTCACCTAATGACTTATTTATCAACCATGGTCGGTTCCTAACTATTCCTAACACTATATAAGCCTTTTTAATCCTAAAATCTACCCTTTCAATCACTTTGCAAATTTCCCCAAACTCTTCTCCCTCAAATATTTCTCTCTCTAGAAGTTAGAAGAAGAAGAAGAAGAAGAGGGCAAACTAGGGTTCAAGAAATCAAGTTCTTCTTCACCAATTGCTTAAGGAATTGAGCATTAAGGTATGATAGTCTTCATCCAAGGAGCCCTTTCCTCTATGGAATCCCTAAAATCTCCAATTTTCAAGTTAGAAATTACCAACTGAATTAAGGGTTTTCTTGCATGTTATGGATTCTTTGCAATGTTGCTTCAATTGATTGTTTAATGAACTTTTAAGTATAAATTGAGTTGAATTTCATGAATTTAGATGAATCCCCATGAACCCATGCCTTCTTCACCAATTTTCGAAATTATGGATGTATTGATGGGTTGAATTGTGAAGACATGAATTTCATGAAGTCTATGTGAACCTATGTATGAATTATAATTTCTAAGCTAAGACTTTTCACGATGAGATTATGAATGACCCAAGGATGGTTTTATGAAACTGAGCATGTTCAATCAAAATTATGATTTTCCTCTATTATGTGGGCTCCTTCAATTATGATCAAATTGCCTTGTTTATGGTTTTCTAAGCATGAGTTTGCATTGAGTTGCATGATTTAAGAGAAATTCTCATGAACCCATGTCAACTCTATGATTGTAAAGTTATGAGCATGATGAACTATGTCAAGATGAAGTTTATGAAATCATGCATGTCTCTTATGAAGTTAATGGTGAAGTAAGGATGCTTTGAGATTGAAGCATCAAAGTTTATGATATGTTAATGTTGTTGTTGAGTTGTGAAAGGAAATTCTCATATATTACTCAATCCATGAATGTGAAAGGTTTTCTCACATGTAATGATTCATAACTTGTTGAAAGGCTTGCACAACTAAATTTGAATCGATGATTAAGGAGCTATTCTAATGAAGGGACAAGAGGCGATCACCCATGTTCCCTAATGTAGAGAAGAGGCGACTACCCATGTCTACTTATGATAATTGAACTATGTTTAATCCGTGAGAATTATGCTTAGCACCGAGTGGACAAGTGGCGATTACCCATGTCCCATAAACTATGTGCCACCATAGGATGATGGTCTATGATAGACACTAGCTAGTGGATCCACGTAAGCTATATGTTAAGTAAAGGGTCCTACCTTGGCAAGTAGGATGGCCCTATCGGTATGGGGTAGGACACCGGATTCCATGTTGTTAGCTCACATGGTCTTACATGTCGGTTAAGGCTACTCCCCACAAAAAAGAACTAAAGTGCTTTTAAGATATTTCTCAAAAAAAAATGTAAAGATGTTTAACTTGCTTTGACCATGGTTTGTGACTTATGTTTCTAAACTTTATCATGTTTTAGTTTGGTCATTGCATGTCAAGAAAATGTCCCGTTTTAGCATGTTTAAATGATTTTGTGAATTGCTATCATACTTGGTACTTGATTGTACTAATGCATACTCTTGCCTACATTGACTTGTTAATGTAGGGCTTGGCGATTCTCCATCTATTCGTGGTTAGAGCTTAGTAGAAGGATTATTGCAGACTTGGTGAGTCCTCATCCATTCGAGGATATAGCCTTGTTGTTCTTACTTTTATAATCTTTCATTTTGACATTGTAATGGGTTACGTCCCAAATGTTATTTCTCATTCTTATGTTAGATTGGCTTTGAGGCATTTGTTGTAGACTTCCGCTATTTTCTTAAAAACTTTGATATGAAATTGTCTTTTGAACTCTTAAATCTTTATGATCTTGTAAGTATGTATGCTAAGTGGTTTGTATGAGGCCTTTCAGGGTGCTCTATCACTCTTATCACATGTAAAAAATAAAAAATAATCTATAAATGAATATGTGCATGCTGGGGGGAGAAATGTCCCCTTTTTCGTGATTAGCTTTCTTTTATATCAACATATCTTAATTACGTATGCTTTTCACATGTCAACTTAATTATATATACGTATATTAACGAAAATTATCGAGAATTTCACTTGTTGGATTGAAAAAAAAAGGAACAAATATATGATACATAAGAATAACATCGAAGATATTTAGAAGCAACACCAATAAAAATTGTAGTGGAGTGGTAAATACTCCTTCATTCCTAATTAGAGGTCTCGAATTCGAGTCCACCTTTGTTAGAGAGCGCTTAATCTCAATGTGGGACTTCTCAACACGAATCTAAATTTAGTCAAACTCCAATATAAATACACCGAATAAAAAAACATTGTAAAAGCAACCAACACTAGCACTTAGGAGTGTACAAAATCAAACCAAACCGCAAACCGAGTCAAACCGGAAAAAAACCCGACTAATGGTTTGGTATTGAAAAAAAAACCCGACTATACTTGGGTTGGTTTGGTTTTAACTAAAAAAAATCAACCCGAGACCAAACCAACCCGACATTATATATATAATTTTTAAAATTTATTTTTTACATAAAAGTATTTACTTTGATGTAATTTTTAAATATTACTTATATGTTTTCATAATTTTTATCTTTTAACATATTTTTTCAAGTTTTTTGAGACTTAGAATTTTGAATGGTCCAATAAAGGTTATAGTCTATATATTTTAGTAACTCTAATAAAGCTCAATTCAAAATCAAATCAATACTAATGCTAACAAAACAAATTAATTCAACACTAAGAATGACAATAATGTTGAATATTTGTTCTTTAGTTTTACATTGGTTTAGACATTTAAAATACATAACCTAATTTTAATTTTTCTTTAATATTTAATCATGTAATTAATACTTATTAGACTTATTTTAGCATGATTTAGTACTTTTAAATTATGATCATTTTCATTATGACTTATCAATTTGCAATATTTATTTTATTATTTTTTATTGAATATGTTAATGTCATCACTCATATCATATTTTGTGTTATTTTCTTAAGAAACACCTTAGATAATTGTATTTTGGTTGGACTAAAGAAATATTTGGAGCAGAAGTTAATTATATGTTTGTATGAATACTTTACTTGAAAAATCCAAAAATTCGAGGTTTATTAGTTTGGTTTGATTTAAAATTTTGACACAAATGGTTTGATTTGGTATTTGAAAAACTCGAACCAACCCGAAAAAACTCGAGTTTTATTAGTTTGATTTGGTTTATAAATTTAAAAATTTGACACAAATGGTTTGGTTTAATATTTGAAAAATTCAAACCAACCCAGTCATATACACCCCTACCTGTATGGTCATAGGCCATAGCTGTGGTGACAAATAATCAATGTACTAGACATTGGAGCTCGTGCCAGTACGGGCCAAATGCATGTTACTTTTTCAATCTGAATTTATGTGACACGGTTGAAATTTGGAGAATCATTTAAAAAATTATGTTTTTTTAAATAATCGAAGTTATTAATTATTATGATTTATAGTAAATTTTTACATAATTTTAAAATAATATATATTATTCTCCATGTCCCAATTATGTGGCGCAGATAGAATTTTAAAAATCAACAATTTTTTATATTTTTTTCAAATATTTCAAGTTGTTAATTATTGTGATTTATAATATTTTTTACGTCATTTTCAAATAATATTTATTACTTCTTTTGTTCCAATTTATGTGGCACCGACAAAATTTTGAGAGTCAATCGAATATTTTTTATGTATCTTTTAAAATTTAAATATTGGAAAATATTAGTTATTGTGATCTATAGAATTTTTTTAAATTAATTTTCAAAAGATAAAAAATAAAATAAAATAATTAAAATGGAAAAAGCACAAAAATTACATATTTAAAACCACAATATTGAAAGATATTTTGATATATTTAACATGTTTTTAATTTAAAATCACACTGCAAAATATTCTTGATTTTGTAAAAGGTCATGCGAAAACAAATTTGATATATAATATCTGAGTTTATTATCGTGTTTTATAGATTATTAATTTAAAAGTAATCCCTTATATGTCAAGTCAGGAGGAGAGAGACAATATAGTATGAAAAAGAAAAAAAATTATGGTGAGAGAGGCACAAATATGATTTGGTGTGTGAGAGATTATTTTTGAATTAAAAAAATTTGTGGATCCTACTTCTTTTTCATACTATATTGTATCTCTCCTCCTGACTTGACATATAAGAGATTACTTTTAAATTAAAAAATGTGTGGGACCTATCTCTTTCATACTATATTGTCTCTCTCCTACCTTTTACCCTTCAAGCCTTCAGCCCTCCTTTTCAAAAAAAATTTATGGTGGGAGAGGCACAAATATGATTTGGTGTGTGAGTGATTATTTTTGAAAAAAAATAAAATTGTGGATCCTACTTCTTTTTCATACTATATTGTCTCTCTCCTCCTGACTTGAAATATAATGGATTACTTTTAAATTAAAAAATATGTGGGACCTATCTCTTTCATACTACATTGTCTCTCTCCTACCTTTTACCCTTCAAGCCTACAACCCTCCTTTTCAAAAAAAAATTATGGTGGGAGAGACACAAATATGATTTGGTGTGTGAGGGTTTATTTTTGAAAAAAAATAAATTGTGAATCCTACTTCTTTTTCATACTATATTGTCTCTCTCCTCCTGACTTGACATATAATTGATTACTTTTAAATTAAAAAATGTGTGGGACCTATCTCTTTCATACTACATTGTCTCTCTCCTACCTTTTACCCTTCAAGCCTTCAGCCCTCTTTTTCCAAAAAAATTTATGGTGGGAGAGGCACAAATATGATTTGGTGTGTGAGGGATTATTTTTGAAAAAAAAAAAAATTGTGAATCCTACTTCTTTTTCATACTATATTGTCTCTCTCCTCTTGACTTGACATATAATGGATTACTTTTAAATTAAAAAATGTGTGGGACCTATCTCTTTCATACTACATTGTCTCTCTCCTATCTTTTACCCTTCAAGCCTTCAACCCTCCTTTTCCAAAAAATATTATGGTGGGAGAGGCACAAATATGATTTGGTGTGTGAGAGATTATTTTTGAATTAAAAAAAAATTGTGGATCCTACTTCTTTTTCATACTATATTGTCTCTCTCCTCCTGACTTGACATATAAGGGATTACTTTTAAATTAAAAAATGTGTGGAACCTATCTCTTTCATACTACATAGTCTCTCTCCTACCTTTTACCCTTCAAGCCTTCAACCCTCCTTTTTCAAAAAATTTTATGGTGGGAGAGGCACAAATATGATTTGGTGTGTGAGGGATTATTTTTTTTAAAATTTTTTTTTGGATCCTACTTCTTTTTCATACTATATTGTCTCTCTCCTCCTGACTTGACATATAATGGATTACTTTTGAATTAAAAAATGTGTGGGACCTATCTCTTTCATACTACATTGTCTCTCTCCTACCTTTTACCCTTCAAGCCTTCAGCCCTCCTTTTCCAAAAAAATTTATGGTGGGAGAGAAACAAATATGATTTGGTGTGTGAGGGATTATTTTTGAAAAAAAAATTTGTGGATCCTACTTCTTTTTCATACTATATTGTCTCTCTCCTCCTGACTTAACATATAAGGGATTACTTTTAAATTAAAAAATGTGTGGGACCTATCTCTTTCATACTACATTGTCTCTCTCCTACCTTTTACCCTTCAAGCCTTCAACCCTCCTTTTCCAAAAAATATTATGGTGGGAGAGACACAAATATGATTTGGTGTGTAAAGGATTATATTTGAAAAAAAAAAAATTATGAATCCTACTTCTTTTTCATACTATATTGTCTCTCTCCTCCTGACTTGACATATAATGGATTACTTTTAATTTAAAAAATGTGTGGGACCTATCTCTTTCATACTACATTGTCTCTCTCCTACCTTTTACCCTTCAAGCCTTCAACCCTCCTTTTTCAAAAAATTTTATGGTGGGAGAGGCACAAATATGATTTGGTGTGTGAGGGATTATTTTTGAAAAAAAAATAATTTGTGGATTCTACTTCTTTTTCATGCTATATTGTATCTCTCCTCCTGACTTGATATATAAGGATTACATTTAAATTAAAAAATGTGTGGGACCTATCTCTTTCATACTACATTGTCTCTCTCCTACCTTTTACCCTTCAAGCCTTCAGCCCTCCTTTTCCAAAAAAAATTATGGTGGGAGAGAAACAAATATGATTTGGTGTGTGAGGGATTATTTTTGAAAAAAAAAATTTGTGGATCCTACTTCTTTTTCATACTATATTGTCTCTCTCCTCCTGACTTAACATATAAGGGATTACTTTTAAATTAAAAAATGTGTGGGACCTATCTCTTTCATACTACATTGTCTCTCTCCTACCTTTTACCCTTCAAGCCTTCAACCCTCCTTTTCCAAAAAAAATTATGGTGGGAGAGACACAAATATGATTTGGTGTGTGAGGGATTATTTTTGAAAAAAAAATAAATTGTGAATCCTACTTCTTTTTCATACTATATTGTCTCTCTCCTCCTGACTTGACATATAATGGATTACTTTTAAATTAAAAAATGTGTGGGACCTATCTCTTTCATACTACATTGTCTCTCTCCTACCTTTTACCCTTCAAGCCTTCAGCCCTCTTTTTCCAAAAAAATTTATGGTGGGAGAGGCACAAATATGATTTGGTGTGTGAGGGATTATTTTTGAAAAAAAAATAATTTGTGGATTCTACTTCTTTTTCATGCTATATTGTATCTCTCCTCCTGACTTGATATATAAGGATTACTTTTAAATTAAAAAATGTGTGGGACCTATCTCTTTCATACTACATTGTCTCTCTCCTACCTTTTACCCTTCAAGCCTTCAACCCTCCTTTTCCAAAAAAAATTATGGTGGGAGAGAAACAAATATGATTTGGTGTGTGAGGGATTATTTTTGAAAAAAAAAATTTGTGGATCCTACTTCTTTTTCATACTATATTGTCTCTCTCCTCCTGACTTAACATATAAGGGATTACTTTTAAATTAAAAAATGTGTGGGACAATCTCTTTCATACTACATTGTCTCTCTCCTACCTTTTACCCTTCAAGCCTTCAACCCTCCTTTTCCAAAAAAAATTATGGTGGGAGAGACACAAATATGATTTGGTGTGTGAGGGATTATTTTTGAAAAAAAAATAAATTGTGAATCCTACTTCTTTCTCATACTATATTGTCTCTTTCCTCCTGACTTGACATATAATGGATTACTTTTAAATTAAAAAATGTGTGGGACCTATCTCTTTCATACTACATTGTCTCTCTCCTACCTTTTATCCTTCAAGCCTTCAGCCCTCTTTTTCCAAAAAAATTTATGGTGGGAGAGGCACAAATATGATTTGGTGTGTGAGGGATTATTTTTGAAAAAAAAATAATTTGTGGATTGTACTTCTTTTTCATGCTATATTGTATCTCTCCTCCTGACTTGATATATAAGGATTACTTTTAAATTAAAAAATGTATGGGACCTATCTCTTTCATACTACATTGTCTCTCTCCTACCTTTTACCCTTCAAGCCTTCAGCCCTCCTTTTCCCCCTTTCTTTCCATTCACCTTTTTTATTTTTTATTTTCTTATTCTTCATTTAATTTAACTTGAAGCATATTATAATAAGTGTAAATATGATGTAAATGTCACATTATTTCATATAATTATATCTAATCTTGTTTTGTTGTTTATGATGAATAATCATATAAAAAATTATTAACAATCACGCAAAAATAAATTAAAAATTTTGTATATACAATTTTATTATAATCTACTAATGTTTTCATAATTTTTTTTCTTAAGAATTTAACATTATATTTTGTCTCACAATTTCTCTCATTGTTCATATATATTCACTTAAATGAAACACTTATGACATTTTTCTTGTCCCTCACAAAAATTCAACTATTTTAATCAAGTATTTTTTGGTAGAATATAATATATATGAAATATTTTCTCTTTTTTGTGTTGTTCCGGTTGATAGTTTTTTATTATAATTATTTATAATAAATTGAAATAGATATAATTGTAAAAATAGTGTGGTATTTACATCATGTTTCATAAAAATTTAATTAATGTGATTGCAGTATGTTTCAAATCAAACTTAAAATATTGAGAAAATCGAAAAAGCTGATTTTATTGATTTTGTATGTTTTATACTTTATTAATATAAAAAATAAACTGATAAATAATTTGATTTGATAAGTGAAAAATTGACCAGTCAAACATATAGGCATGTATCAAATGAGAGATTTTAATAGCTTTAGTTGATTGAATACCTAAACGTTTATCTTGTAAGTGGAAATTCTATTATCCACTAATAATTTCCTCCCTCATTTTCTTTCTCATATTTTTGATATAATAAAAAAATTAAAAATAGTATACGTACTAATTATAATAAATAAATAAATATATAAATGATAAAAAGTAATTGGATAAATAAAATTCACAATTGAAAATATGATCAGGATATGTAACGAAGAATTTTAAAAAATGAAAAATAAAAAAGGTAAAAGTAAAGTAAGGGAAAAAAAAAAGGAGGAATGAGGGGTATAAGAGAGAGACAATGTAGTATGAAAAAAAGGTAGGACCCACAATTTTTTTATTCAAAAATAATCCCTCACACACCAAGTTATACTTGTGCCTCTCCCACTATAAAATTTTTCTGAAAAAGAAGTAGGATCCACAATTATTTTTTTATTCAAAAATAATCCCTCACACACCAAATCATATTTGTGCCTCTCCCACCATAAATTTTTTTGTATTTAGAAGTAATGGGAGAGCCCACAAGCATTAAAAACAAAGTTAAGCAAATGCCCATAAAGGCCAAAAAGAGTCCGCAGCAAAAGAGGTAAAAAGGAAACATGTGTAATGGTGTTTATGTCCAAAAAAAAAAAAAGAGTACACTTATGAAGCAATATGGTACAATCCTTTTAAAGCATAGAAAAGGTAAAATACCATAAATGACCCTGGTTGGAAGCAGGCATGTCGTCCATGACCTGCTTCCGTAGCCGCTTATATATAGTAGAAATTTATCAATCACAATTCACAACTGAATAATTAGTTGTAATATTATTGTAAAATACTTTTAATGAATGTTTAGTTCTTCGATGCATTAAATCGAAAATATTTTTATAGTGAACATTGAATCGAAGAATTAAGCTTTAATCTGAATTAAAATTGAAGAACCATATTAATTTGATTCCATCTAATTTTTCGATATTTATATATGCCCCTCACCCTAAGTTGTGTGTAATAAATTAAGAAGTTGAAAGTCAATAAAAGCAAAGCAACCAAGTAGTTAAAATGAAACTGACGATTTCGACGGTTCCGCGTTCTGTCTATGTTTGTTCAGCACGTATTCACATCTCTCAATTTTTTAAAGTTTTTATTGTTTATTTTTCATCTGGTGTTTGGTATCTCCATTGTAGCATGACTATTCGAATTCACACATAAAAGTCTCACATGGGTAAAATGCTTCTTAACAAAGACAATTTCGTATTTAGAGGAATTCAAATCCGAAACCTCTAATTAAAGATGAAGCAATACGTGCTGCTCCATATATATATTCAGTTCATTGAATCACTTGTAATTTTGTCGTTAACTTGGGCCGGCCACTTTACACTAAAAACTAGATAATTCTCACCAATGTCCCTATTTTGGTGTTTTCTTTATTTTTGTTCTTTAAAATATTGATTTTTAATTTTTATCTTTTAAGATTTTCAAGTAATAAAAAAGTGATCGAGGAATATTTTTGCCAGCAAAAAATAATAATCTACAAGTCATACGTTTAGTAGCATAAGTTATGTCTGAAACATAAATTTAACGACAAGTTATACCTCAAAGCATAAGTGGTACAAATAATGTTACATGCCATAAATTTATTGCACAAATTATGTCTTAGAACATACGCTTAACGAGTTATGTCCAGGACATAAGTCTAATGACACAAGTTTTGCCACAAAGCATAAGTTCAATAACACAAGTTATATGACAAGACACAAATTTAATTATATAAATTATGCCATAAGACATAAGTTTAGTAACACAAATTAACCACAAGACAAAAATTCGTGATATCATGCGCCAAGATAAAATTTTCTAAAAGGTCTTGTCTTGCAAATTAAAAACTACAAAACTTAAAGCAACATTCTTTAAAAAGTTTTGCATAATAAAATTAGGTCATGATTAATAGTACTTTGACCATTAAATTTTCGTTATATGAGCAGTATGGATAAAAAAATTCATTAAATAAATTATTGTTACTGATAAAAGATGATAAATATCTCATAAAATTAATTAAGATATATACAAACTGACTTAAACATCATAACAAAACTGAAAGTAATTGTCTATCTCCACTCTTGCTCCTAGAATAAAAACATTATTCAACATAACCTTTATAATTTGAACAAAATAAATTACTCATGTGCTTTGATTTCATATCTCTGACCATACAAATAAAAATATCTTGAAAGATTTGACCTAAAATTAAAAACAATTTTTTTAATAGAAGCACAAAATTAATTGACTCAATTAACAAAAGGAAAAATTATTCTATTTTATGAAAAAAAAATTATTATAATTATTATTAATTATTACTACTTGTCGAAAAGGTTTACTAGATTCCTCATATATGTTGATGATGACAACAATAGTAATATCCTTTTTATTAATACTTCAAATCTCAAAAGTCACAAAACAGAACATAAACAACCAGAAATAGATCATCATTAGGACTCTTTTTTCCTTTGTTTTTCTTTAATTTTTTTGGCCTGCTTTACTCTTTTGTGTTTTCTTGAATTCCTTCCAATTTCAATTTTGGGAGAAATTCAATTTTTCAATTTTTAATCCACCCCCTCTGAAAACCCTAGTTCCAAATCCCCATTTTTCCATAAATAAACTCTTGTTTTGCCTAAATGTTAAATCCCTTTTCACAGTTCCCTCTGAATCTTGTTTTAATTGCATAAAGTTTGAATCTTTTTATCATAGTTTTCAAGATTCTTGTTTTATTTGGTTTAAGTCTGAATCTTTTTATCATAGTTTTCAAGAATCTTGTTTTTTTAAGGAGATATGAGTATTGATAAAGATAATGATGATGGTAGAGGAGGTTTACATGTGTCAGATGAATTTTTGGGGACTATTTTGCCAATAGTGGTGTATTGGGTTTATTCAGGATTGTATTGTTTGCTTGGGGGTATGGAGAATTATAGGTTGCATACTAAGAAAGATGAAGATGAGAAGAATTTGGTTTCTAAGATAGAGGTTGTTAAAGGGGTTCTTCTTCAACAGGTTGTTCAAGGTGTTGTTGCTACAGTTCTCTTCGCGGTTCGTCGCCCCCATTTTCCCTTTAATTGCAATTTATGATTGAGTTTTACCCTTTTTGGGAGTTTGATGGATGTTGATTGTTGTATTGTTACCTCTTGAAGTAGGTTAATTAGTTTGAATTTGACTAAGCGGATCGCGATTCAATGGAGGAAGGTTGCTGTAAATTCACTGTAAAAACAAACATAGTTTAGCTATAATAGATACTTTGAATTGGATTTGAGCATTCATTTGTTTGATCAGTTGGATACAGAGGTTTAGTATAACCATCTAATTTGAGATTGAAGCATCTATGATTGATGATAGATGGGTTGACCTTTTCTGGTGGCTGCTGTTTTGTTTTGATCGATGTTCTGAATTCCTTTTGATCCTTGAATATAGGTTTAGAATATGTAGATTGGTGCAAACGCTGTGCAATTATACTTGCACGGTGTGTTCATACCCCGTAGTTGGAAGAGGGATTGGAGGAAGCTGCTATGAAAGTGAATAGTTTACTATTTTAGGATTTTGCACTGTTGGGTGATTCCTTATTTGAATATGTTGAGGCTCTTTAGGTCTTTTTTTTGTTGAAACATTTACGATTAGTTTTTATTGCTCCTTTATTTGGGTTTGATGCACTTGAGCCGAGGTTCTTTCGGAAAAAGCCTCTCTACCTCTAGGAGGTAGTAGTAAGGTCTGCATACATTCTACCTTCCCAGACCACACTTAGTGGGATTTCACTGGGTATGTTGTTGTTGTTGTTCTATTGCTGCATAATTGTGTAGTCATTTGCAGAACAGTGGAGTTTTTATTGCAAAGTTCGGTCTTTTCAAATTTCTATCTGGAATTTCTTATATTCACATATGGAGAGAAGTGGAGATTGATTTATTGTTACATTTGAACATGTTTATTAGCTTTATTTTCTTTCTTAGAAATTTCTTAGCAACTCCTTGTATAATTTGTCACCTTCTGTCGGTGGCTATTTGCCTTAAAATATATTTATTTAGTATTGGAATGAAATAGGTCCAGATAAGGCAGAATGCATATAGATGACTCATAATGTTAACCCCATATAGTTTGGGTTGAGCATAGTGAAATGATTGATTGACGGACCTTGTAATGGTGGATTCCATCTGGCTACAGAAGGTTTCAAACTTACTTTTGATCTTTGAGTTTTTGGATTTAAAATATGTCGTTTGGTGTAAGCAATGTGCAGTTTACACTTGCACGGTATTTCATTCCCTGTGGTGGTCATGGAAGAGGAAATTCCATTAGAAGAGGCTGTTACGACTTACGAGGAATAATAGTTCTTCATTATGGATTTTGGCACTGCAAGGCATATGTAATGCTTTATTTAATAATATGAAGAGGATGTTTTAGGCATTTTTTCGACACTAACATTAAGTCTAATTGTTGCGTAATTTGTGGACAGGATGGTGGACTTCTTATTGATGTCTTCCCTATTGTTTATAGATTTTGGCTGATACAGGGACAGAGATATCACTTGTCTATGTATCTGGTATAGATAGTTATTGGGATTATTCTTTTTGAAGTACCCTATCTTTTTATAAACCTTTGAAACATTGTGCCTTCTTTTGTCTGAACTTATATATTTAATTTTTTTATATCTTCTAAAATGCTGAGGTCGGCAGATCATTCCCTTAATTTGAAGGGAAAGGGAAGACACAGACCAGGAATAATAGCATGATTTTGTGTAACTATCAGAAGCAAAATGGGCCGAATAGTTTTAGCTGCTGGTTTAGTTAAAACTTTGTTCGTATCTGGAATAGAAAGTAGCTCAGTATCATTTGTTTGTCGAGCTCGTCGCATCGGGCTTGCCTAGTGTGGGTTACCTCTCCTGTGTGGTTTGCGAGCTATTGCATAGGAGCGGGGGTTTTACCCTGTAAAAAAAAAAAAAGTTATAGAAGTTATGGTTCCTCGCTCTTTTCTTAGGAGTTATGATTCCTCTCGCTTCGGGGATAAGTAGATTGGGTGAATTCAATGATGCATATCTATTGTGAAGTTCTCTGTGAACATCAGCTGGACACCAGAGTGTTTTTTTCTCCACATACGGGGGCTTGAGACAAGAGGATCTCTCCACTTTCTTATTCATCTTGGCAATATAAGGAATTAGTTTAATGTTGTGCAATGCCGTGTCTTAGAATTGGATAAACGTTTTACTATTGGGACACAGGGTTCTAATAGATTGGAGGCTTCTCACATCCTTTATGCTAACGATAGACTGGTCCTTTGCCGGGCCGAGGAGGTTCAGTTGAGATACTTAAGAGTCATTCAGCTGTTGTTTGTAACTATATCTGGGCTGAAGTTTAACATGGGGAAAAACTCAACTTTCCTTGTGTCAGACAGAAGAGTTTCGTACAACTTATTTGGGCGTGCCTTTAGGTGCCAAATACAAGGTTAAGCAAGTCTGTCATAGGATTGAGGATAGATTTGAAAAGAAGCTTGCGACCGGGAAAAGGCAGTACCTATCCTTAGGAGGTAGAGTTGCACTCATCAACAACATGCTTGACTCACTTTCTACCTATCTCATGTCCCTGTTTCCTATGTCTATCAATGTATGAAAGAAGCGATAAGATCAAAAAGAAATTTTCTGTGGAGTGGAAGTAAGGAAATAAGAGCCTTTCATCTTGTTAAGTGGGACTTGGTAGCGAGAAGGAGAAAAAAGGGTGGATTGGGGAATCAGGAACTTGGAGGCATACAATCCAGCTTATTTAATCAAATGGGTGTGGCGATTTGGTAAGGAGGAAAGAAGCCTATGGAGAAGGGTATTCTCTTCCAAATACAGAGAACACTGATTTTGGTATTTCATATTTGGGCCGGGTACAAAACATCACGTGGCTTAGGGCGTATGGAAACACATTTGCAGCTTATGGCCATTTTTTGAAACCAAACTAGAATTAAAGTGGGAGATGGCAGGCGAACCAGATTCCTACAGGATGTAGGGATTGGTCATACTCCAAAATGATGTAATTCAATGATCTTTACAGTTTTTCGTTTAATACCAATTATTCATTCTGTTTTATAATATATTTGCATTCTGTTCAACTTCCATGACCACAAATGAGGCAGTTGACTTGGTACTTTTATACCCATGCGGTTTCAAGCTAAACTTTGGAGTTGTTGGTCCTAGTTTCCATTTCTTTAGTTACACAGTTACAGCTTAATGCATACATCTCACCATAGCTCTTCTGGCATACTGCAGCCAATCGGTGGTTGGCTTGTTATATTCTTTAAGCGAATGTCTAGTCCAACATCATATGCTTTGGAGATTATTATTGGACCTTGGGTTTTAGAATGCTCCTTACCTGATACTGAAACCGTTCTTAGTCGTGCCATAGTCAAGTGGTTTTTCTCATGTAGTTTTAGGTCCACTTAATATCTTGTTGCACTTGTGCTCTCTTTCCAAACTTTCTCATTGTTTGTGATTATATGTCAATTCATTTCTGGAAGCTAAAGTTTGATTATTTATCTTGTTCACTATACTTCAATTTTTTCAAACAGGTCACAGGTAATGATGGTGACTCTGATGGAAATCAGCATGCTGGCTTGCTTGTTCTTGTTAGACAGTTGTTTGTTGCCA
>JAGDQO010002131.1:0-19318 GCA_018342035.1 Solanum appendiculatum
GTTTCCTTGGTGCAAACTTTGATGGATTTTATGATATTCCTAAGGAGATCCATGGTGTTGTACTCTTGAGAAACACATATCCAAGCACGTATATGGAATCTATTGACTATATTAGGACTCATGTATAGGTTTCTCGCAAGCGTGGTCTTACCTAATCTGCCCATACCATAAATGGAGATGACGCTTCGGCGAGGCTCTGCTTTGAGAAGTTCAGGTAGCAATGTTTCTACAACATCCTGATAGCCTACAAAAATGAAATCCTGGTCATCATCCACATATTAGGTAGTTCTCCTCAATGTTCTAACATGTCAAATTGATTGTTTGGGCGATTACTTGGCCCTGCTCCTGCATTGTTGATATATATCTCTGATACCATAAGTCTCTCGTTTGCGAGAGATATCCATGATTTGATGCTTAAGTGATTGGATCTCCTTGCTGACGTTGTAGAATTTTGTCTCCTTCCTACAGATGCAAGTGCAAGCTTTCAGACGACTAGCAAATCTATTGTCGTCACCTTTACTAGCCTCGATGCTGTAAGTCTCGAGTATAGCAACGGCGTCATTAGTAACAGAGTTGATCTCAAACACCCATTGTTGAATTCTTTGATCTCCACATTGCTTTTGTTCTGCATCTTTGAGGAAAGAATGCATGAAGAACAACTCATTTTGCAACCACCGCACATCTTGTCTGAGACTTGTACGTAGGGAAGCTTCCTGTATGAGAAAATTCCCCAATTTTTGAACTGCAAATGACACAAAGTCATCAACCATCTTTAGGTGTTTGGATCTTTGCTCTAATGAAGAGGCGGAGAAATATTGGAGAAAGTCAAATCAAAGTTGGTGGTTAATTGCTGCCAGGAAGAAGTTTGACGCAGAGTTTAGTATATTTTTCTTCTATTTGATTAATGCATCTTTCTATACCGTCAATATTTGACTTTGCGTTATTGTTTTTAGAATAAGTCTACTTGTGGAATGTGGACACATCCCTTTTCTCTCTTTCCTGCATTTTTCAGTGGTAGATGTATTTTCAACTGAGTGAATAAATCTGAATGATTAAGATGTATAATTAAAAAATATAATATTATTAAGATATTTATTTAAAGATTTTTATGAAAACAGTAGTTCAACCATTCCATCATTTTCCAGATGTCCACCATTTTCAACCATATAATACCATTCACAACCAGCACTATTAGCAACAATCACCATCACTATCAATCATTACAATCAATTGTCCCTATCACTAGCTACCATTTATAATCATCATCACTGACCATCATTACCACAAGTTTACAACAGCCACTAATCACCTCAGTCATCATTACTATTAATTATCACTATTATCCAACATAACTATCAACGGCCACCATCAACCTCCACTGCTAACACCATCACCACTAGCTACTAATCCCACCCCACCATTTGTCAACACCATCCTTAATCGACTTCCACAAGCATCACTGCTAGTTACCACTGTTTTGAGTTATTATATGTTTGTGGACTATAATTCTATAAAAATTTATTATACCATAATATTCTTGGATAATAATTATAAAAAGTTCATTTCATAATCTCGAACTTAATATCTCATACATATTTAATACTTAGTTATGACAAGAAATAAAATGTGGGCAGTGGTGGAACAAGAAATTTATACAAGGAGATTTTTTAAAAAAAATCTTGAATGTTACAGTTGTTAGGGAAAATTACATAACTAAGCTAACATATAATAGTTAATTATGCTCCATAACTAATGTTTAATTTAATTATAAATAACTGTTATAGTTCAAGAAAAGTGGCTATAAATCAGGTCCCACGTTTTGAGATTTGTATACAAACGTGCAAATATTCTCTTTTCCTTTTATACAAATCAAAACTCTCTCTCTCATCACACCCACTAATCTATCTCCTAAAATCTCTCACATCCCCTTAAATCTCTCAACAAAATCAAAATTCGAAAATTTTAGATTCTCTCTCCTAATCATTATACCCAAATCAAGGTAACCTCAATCAATTTTTTTTTTTGTAACTTCCATCCTTTTCTTTTTGTATTTGTATATTTTTTTTCATTGTTTTCACAATATTTCATATTTTCAGTCATAATCTTGTATTGTTTCAGTAAAATCACTATACACATTCAAATCATTGATGAACAATCTCCTTGAAAGAGGATTACTAGAGGTATATATTTGCATGCAAAAAAATATGATATTCCTCCATTCTTTTCCTTGTGTACTCAAGCTTCCGGAGAGATTATAGGTTCCATTGTCAAATCTGAAGTCATTGCGAAAAATATCTAAATTTTGCAATGACTCCATCAAGATGCAATAAATCATTCAAAAATCGAAGTCAAAGGATGCAAACACAAAAAGAGATGAGGAAAAAATGGAAAGAGGGTTGGATAGATTGAGTTAATAGTGGTGACTAGAGCAAAATGAAAAGAGGATTTGGGTAGATGAAGTTAGTAGTGGTGATTGGTGTCATCAATGAAAGAGAGAGGAGACGAGAAAATTTCCAACTTTGCTGAATTAAATTGTAGGCATGACAGAGTATGATGTTGAAGAAATTGAGGTATTTGTATAAATTGATTTGTATAGTTTTTGCGAATTTTTTCCTAGCTTTTATCATTTTAATTTTTGTATATATGTAATGTTGATACCTGTAATTTGTATATCTATGTATTTTTTATTTGAAATTTTGTCATGCATATTATTTGAATATGATAAACTATACAACCAATAAAAAATAATCTTAGCATATCATAACTTATTTCAGCATAACTTATCCTATCATAACTAATTCCAACATAACTTGTCTTCAAACTAAACGAACCCCAAGTGTTCTCTTGGCTAAGTTGTGAATAGAAGAGTCCAGATGACAATCCGAGCCAAGTATAAGGGTCTACCAGGTTATTCCGCCTTATATTTAACTTACAAAAAAAAAGGCGTTGAGTTTTATTTTTTATTGTTGAACTCAAAGAAATTTTTTTTATATTTTGTTAAAAATTAATTACTGTTTTTTCTCAATAATTTGATCTTTTTTAATACCTTCTATATTTTGATTGATGGCTTAACGTGAGGCACACGTACAACACATGTACATTAAATAGTTTTCTTCAATAATTTGATTATTTTTAACATCTTTTATATTTTGATTGATGGCTTAATGTGAGGAACATTGTATAACACACGTACACTAAACTAGTTATCTTAAATGTGGATAAGTAAGATACACAAAGTAAAACAATTAATTAAATCATCACAAAATTATTTTTGCATAGAATCCCAAAAAAATTCTGTTCGAACCAATTCCACACACTAAAGAAAAGCCAAAAACAAAAAGAAATTATACATTCAAAAACCAAAAGAAAAAAAAACTGAATTGATTGAAATAATCCAACTTGATTTATGCTTGGACAAGCTAAGCCAACTCGATCAACTTGAATGTCTTCAAGTGATAGCTTCTTTTCCTGTATGACCCAAATATTATTAAACACACTATTTATATAAAAGAAAAAATGAACAAAGTTATGTAGGATTGGGTTTTGTTTGTATATTTACCTTTGCTATTATCAAATACGCTTCACGTCTTTCATTCTCTGTGGAATCTCCTTGAGCTTTGGACAATTTTGGATATGAAAACCTTTAATGAGAGGCATTGCACTGGTGCCTAAATGCCATCTTTCTAGGTTCTCAAGACGATCAAGACGAAGTTGTTATCACTGCACATTATTTCTTTTCCTTCATTCCAAAAGCTCTACCCATACTAAGATCCCTTAGGTTAGGCAACATTCCCAAAATAGGCATCGGATCTTCTCTGAATTCTGAGTACCCAAGAGCCATCATTGTGATGGAATTTGGAAACTGAGGCAGTTTCTCTATTATCCCTTGTAAGTCCAATTTCTGGAGCTTTTGACAAGAATTAAGAAATTCAAGGGATGGGAATGACAAGAATTAAGAAATTCAAGCTGAGAGACATTATGGTACTTTGTAAGACTCATGTTACAAAAAACTGGATCAAAGAACATAATTGACCTCAACTTCAAGTTAGAAAGATCAAGCGAGAGGTACCTTTCTCCTTGACACTGAATGGCATGTCTGATACATAAGGAGGATATGGAGTGGTTTCTTTGATCATAAATATCTAAGAAGTTTACCTCCAATGCCTTTTGTATGGAAAGATCACGGAGTAAATCATGAACCCTACATCCAGTAACTTTTTCCCAATGTGTATGTTGCACTTGTATCAAGCTTCGTCTTATCAGCTCATTCAAGAAGCCTTCAGCAACATCCTCCATTCTTTCTTCTCCTCTTGGTATAAAACCCTCGGTCATCCACAACCGTATTATGTTTTCAGCATCGACCACTTGATCTTCTGGAAAAATACCAAAGTACAGAAAACACTGCTTGAGCACAGTTGACAAATCATTGTAGCTTAATGATAGTATGTTGGAGATTTCAATAGATTTATCTTCAATAATGTTCTTCCAAAGGTGATCTTTCACCTTTTTCCATTCGTCTAGCCCCCCTTTATGCGAAAGAAGTCCACTCAATACAACAATTGCAAGAGGTAAGCCTCCACACTTTTCCACCATATCTCTAGCTAATCTTTCCATTTCTGGAACCATTGCTCGAACATCAAGTAGTTTCCGACAAAAGAGATCCCAACTTTCTTCTTGGCTTAGGAAACGAAGTTTATGGACAAAACCTCTGTCATTTGCTCTTTCAACGACATTCTCTTTGCGCGTGGTAATAATGACTCTGCTGCCATTCTTGCTATCCGGGAATGCTCTTTTCAAACACTCCCATGCTTCTTTCTTCCTTATATCATCAACCACCACAAGGTATTTGCGTTCTTTTAATAGATCACGAAGGTAAATTTCAACATCTCCATCTGTCATGCTTTCCAACAAATCTAGAGTTTCCTGAGAAACACACATCCAAGCGCGTGTAGGGAAGCTAGAGATTATATTAGGACTGATGTAGAGGTTTCTTGCAAGAGTAGTCTTGCCCAATCCACCCATGCCATAAATGGAGACGACGCTTCTACGAGGCTCTCCTTTGAGAAGTTCAGCTAACAATGTTTCTACAACATCCTGAAATCCAACAAAAATGTAATCCTGGTCATCCACATATGAGGTAGTTCTCCTCAATGTTCTAACCTGATTACTTGGCCCTTCTCCTGCATTATAATTTATATTTGTAATACCATAAGTCTCTCGCTTGCGAGAGATATCTATGATTCGCTGCTTGAGTGATTGAATCTCCTCGGCGACATTGTAGAATTTCTTCTCCTTCCTACATATGCAAGCGCAAGTCTTGAGACAACTAACACCTTTACCAGCCTCGAAGCTGTAACTCTCGAGTATAGCCACAGCGTCATTAGCAATAGTGTTGATTTCAAACACCTATTGTTGAACTCTATGATCTCCACTTTGCTTTTGTTCTGCATCTCTGAGGAATGACTGTATGAAGAGTAGCTCATTTCTCAGCCACGCAACTTCCTCTCTGAGATTTGTTCTCAGGGAAACTTGTTGTATGAGGAAATCACCCAATTTTTGAACGGCAAATGATACAAAGGCATCAGCCATCTTTAGGAATACTACTTTTGATTGAAAAAAAAGAGGGGTAGGTGTATGGAAATTAATATTTTTTGAAAAAAGGTGAAGTCCGTATGGAAGCAGTAGATTGAGAGTTTGATAAGAGATGGATATTGTTATCATGGAATGAGTATTTAAAGCTTAAAAAACCCGACTGTATTAAACGTCTAAAGTACAAAGATGATAGAGTTGAGGTTAATGATGTATTCTCTCTTTAAGAGCGAAAAATAATTGCATGACACAAGTTATGCTCTCACGCATAACTTTAGTGTAGTGGCGAAGCCAAAACTTTCGCTACGGATGTTCAACATCTAATATATATATATGAAAAATAATTTTTGACTTATATATTTTGTACAGTTTTCTATATACATAGTATATTTTGTACAGTTTTCTATATACATAGTATAATTTTTCGACGAATATGTGGCTACGCCACTGCAGTTAAGTGGCACAAGTTACTTTTGATTGAAATTAAGAGGGGGCTGTATATTGGAATACAAGTTGGAAAATGGGAGATAGAGATCATATACACTCAGAAGCAATAGACATAAACGTAAGAACAAATAATGTGTTCAAAGGGTCCACTTATCACTTATGTGATTAAAGTTTAGAAAAAAACGAAACATGACCATGTGGTTTCTGAAAAAAAAGAATTGCGATTAGACAAGGCAATAGGAAATGAAAGTTCCCATTATCAAAAAGGAAAGAGATGTATTAAAGCTTTTTGAAATTTGCCACTAAAGTGAAAGGTACATTTTTTTTTGGAATATCTCACTGGTCCTTGATTGTCTATATCTAATGAGGTGATTAAATATGATGATTCATGATTGTTGTGGTAATGGTGGTTAGTGGTATTAAATATCTAGTAATTCTATTTTATCATTTACCCTAACTTATTTATAATAGTTTTATCCCGCAACCTACTTTTCATGTAATTCCTCTTTCAAATTACTGATGTGTGACAGTAATTAAATGATGGGAAACAATACAATCTAGTTATCTAATATAGTTAAACAAAGAGAACTGGAAAAATATTAGTACTTTAGAACACAGTAACTTTAAAAGGCTAAAATCCCCGAGTGCTTGATTATAAGAGATAAATGAAAACAAGAAGGAATTTCTACAGGTTCCTGTTTTCCAGTATAATGGCATGTGTTCTCTCCCTCTTGTTTTTATTTGTTCTCCTTCATATGGGGTTCTTTTTCCTTTTTGTCTAATCTGTTTTCAACCCGCCCATATTCAATCCAACCTGCCCATTTTAAGTCGTCGTACAAGACCTTGTACGCTAGAAATGTTCACAAGAAAATTGACTCAGCTGCCGCTTTTAGTCGGATACTTATGAAAGTTGCATTGTCTCCTCTGATGGATTCTTTTCCCTTGCTTCTTGACCTTCAAGCTTTGATGAGTTAGCGATGGCCTCTGATATAGCCTTTGATAGCCAAAATCCAGGTTTTTCGATTGAGGCTGCACGATCAAGTACCAATGGTTCACGCAATGTGATGATCTGAATGCCATCATATGTCCACAACGCTGAATCTGCTTCGCCTTTCAAACCCAGAGAGAACCATCCTAAGCCAGCAATCGCTACATCCATGCTCTTGACATCCCATATCGTTCCACGTGCTTTTACTTCCCGCTTTTGCCATTGTCCCAATTCAGAAACTCGCTCCATCGAAATGGGAGGCTGAAGATTTAAAAAAAACAGAACAATTAGAGTAATTCCCTTCTTCCTCCTAAGCGAGCAAGAATCAGCTGCTCTGCTTCGGAGAGAGGTATAGGTTGAGGGTATACTCCTTCCCTCAGGTATGGGGCTGGTTCCGCCTTCAGCTGGAGAGGGAAATTCAAATACATAGGATGTTTCCTTAAAGAGCTCGAGTCCCAAATAAGCTTATATGAATCACAACTAACCGCATTTCTCCATTTAAGCTCAAGGAATAAAGCATAATAAGGTGAGCTGAAGGTGGAAAGATTAGTCCCAATTTGATGATTGGAGCATGTCGGATCCACCAAAAATATACAAATATACTACTTTTGAAATCCAACACAAATGCGGCAACATGATTGTCAGATTGTGTTGGACATAGTGAATTTTGACTTGATTTTAGGTATGGATTGGCCATCTCATTATCATGCCTGTGCCGAGGGGTGTGATTTCATTGTGTTGTGGGTTAGAGTCCCACATTCCTACTTTAGGGAAAAGGCTCCTTCTCCCTCCCCTTCTTCAAACACGGATAATAATTAATCGTTTTGACTAACTGTTTTTGCATAAATGAACTCAACTAGGTAAAGATTAACCAAAACAACATCGATTAATGCACGGATAACGCTTGGTCTAGGCTACACTCCGAACGGCCTCTGAACGCTGCCACACTAATAAAAAAAATAACCACAACGTCAATACAGACGTTTATTTTTGAAGGATCCGACACAAATACGATAACATTTTTGGAGAGTATGAGCAACATAGATGTCCACTAATAAAATCTTAGAAAAAACACATTTGGCACTATGGCATCTAGAAGTGAAAGATTTAAACAACATTCGGTACAAGATTTGTGTACCTTTGATTGTTGTAGCCGAATGAAATTCACGACCTGAATAATTTCCTCCAAATCCAACTTTGAATCTCAAGAAACAAAGTGCAATGCCACAAACTGAGTATCTTCTTGGATTGTTTGGTGTCAATCTTAAGAAATAAATGGTTTGTCATTTTTCTTTTTCTTACTGCTTTTGTTTCTGATATTTTTTCTTCTCAAGCGTGAAGAACTATTTTAAAGGGAGTGGATGATACGGTTAAACAATGTAACATTTCCCATTCTTTTTCAAAATAGTGTTTATCTTCTTTTTCAGAAACAATATTAGGTCGGGTCGAGTCCACATGGGCGACCCATGACCCAAAAAAACTTACATCTCCCACTTCGCACATGGTGGACAAGACCCAAGCCAATTCAACATCAACTAGACACCCAATTTCATACGATAAACAGTTCGTGTGATCGGTGAGCATCAAGAGCTTACCTATTAGATTTTACATGCTCCGTATAGGAATTCAATCACATATGGAAAGAATTCACCACTAATATGAGGATACTATTACTCACACTATCCCAGATTTTATTCACAACTTCAGTATTTACTTTTTCGATCCCTCATCCTCTTTAAAGAGGTGAACTTGAGTTCATGTTTAACTTTATATACACAATTACTCTCAAGTGTAATAGCCGACTTGTGTATACAAGTGTAATAACTCATTTTTAATCATCTTCCCTTTCTACTCGAATCTATCTATTCCAAATCAACTGCTTCCCTAGACATGTACTGCATTGCCAAATTATCTATGGCTATTAGTTGCTAAAGTAGCAACATCGATTGAAATTTCAAGAAACAGCAAAAGGCCAAAGGGTATTTCATTGAAAAGTCATTTTAACCTTTCAGGGTCTCACACAATGAAGAAGCAGGGAACCATTCTTTCATTGACCCATTGATCGGTAGACACACGTGGTATACAAATGCGTGCTACGATATTTTCACCTAATACTAGTGTATGTGTCTCATTCTTTTGATTATCCAACATCGTACAGACCTCGGTCTAAACACCTTCAGATGTTTAACCCTAGTTTCTCTCTTTAGTGATCCTTAAACTCATTTTCTAATAGAAACACTTGTCTGGCTCATAAAACAAGTCATAATATGGTGGTGTAACTCAACTCTTCACATTCCTCGACGTGGGGCGATTGTTCGTGTGAGAGAGTCAATCTCGCGACTTGTTCGACACACTTTATTTCTTACAAAATATCACATGCATACTATTTGTAAACATAAATTCAATAGTATTATATAGAAGAGAATATTATAACAACCAAGTTATTTTACAATATTGAAATATCATCAAATCCTACGCAAACCTAGAGCCTTAACATGTTTTTCAAACAAGTCTCTAGAGATGGCCTTTGTAAAAGGATCAGCTATCATTTACGTGTAGAAATGTATTGCAAAGTTATTTCTCCACTTGCCACTACGTTTCTCACAAAGTTATACTTGATGTCAATATGTTTAGTCTTGCTGTGATACTTAGGATCCTTCGTGTACGTGATAGCCGCTTGATTATCACAATATAGAATTATGGGACCCTTAGAATTCTTTGCAATACTCAAATGCTCAAAGAATCTCTTTAACCAAACAACTTCTTGTAATGCAGACGCACAAGCCACGAAATCAGATTTAACACACTATTTATATAAAAGAAAAAATGAACAAAGTTATGTAGGATTGAGATTTGTTTGTATATTTACCTTTGCTATTATCAAATACGCTCCACGTCTTTCATTCTCTATGGAATCTCCTTGAGCTTTGGACAATTTTGGATATGAAAACCTTTAATGAGAGGCATTGCACTTGTACCTAAATGCCATCTTTCTAGCTTCTCAAGACGATCAAGACGAAGGAACTCAAGTTGACTAAAGTTGTTATCACTGCAGGATATTTCATTTCCTTCATAAGTTGTTAACAATTCAAGATTCCTTAGGTTTGGCAACATTCCCAAAATAGGTATTGGATCTTCCATGAGTTTTGACTCCCAAAGAAGCATCATTGTGATAGAATTTGGAAACAGAGGCAGTTTATCTATTCTCCCATGTAACCACAATTTCTGGAGCTTTTGACAACAAGCAAGAAATTCTAGGGATGGGAATGATTCACTATCTTCACAATACAAGAATAGAGTGCTAAGGCTTTTCAAGTTGCGAATGTTGTTCAGGGAGTAAGATTTGGTAATACGACGCATGACTAATTCTCGAAGATTGACTAAATCAACAGTGTCAACATCTCTCCACTGATCACAATAGATGTCTTTAAGAACTTGAAGACTTGTGAGTTTGGTTATACGTTTCAGAGGTTTTGAATACTGAGCAACTAAATGTCTTAGATTTATTAGGTCACCTATCTCAGGGGGTAGTTTCAATGAGATTCCAATGGCATAGAATGTCTGTAAATTCCTAAGGGAATATCAAGGATACGACCTGTCAATGAATCAATCTTAAGAACTTGAGGTGGAACAAACTTCCTATGGCATCAGGTACAATGCCACATTCAATATCCAAGTACAACACATAGATATGCTGGAACACATTATGGAACTTTATAAGACTCATTTTACAAAAATCTCGATCGAAGAACATAATTGACCTCAACTTCAAGTTAGAAAGATAAAGTGAGAGGTACCTTTTTCCTCGACTATGAATGGCATGTCTGATACATGAAGAGGATACGGAGTGCTTTCTTGGATCATAAATGTCAAAGAAGTTTATATCCAATGCCTTTTGTACGGCAAGATCACGAAGTAAATCATGAACCCTACACTCGATCACTTTTTCCCAAACTGTTTTTACCACTTGTATCAATCTTCGTCTTACTAGCTCATTCAAGAAGCCTTCAGCGACATCCTCCATTCTTTCTTCTCCATTTGGTATGAAACCCTCAGCCAACTACAACAGTATTATCTCTTCAGCTTTGAGCACTTGATCTTCTGGAAAAATACCAAAGTACAGAAAACATTGCTTGAGTTCAGTTGACAAATCGTTGTAGCTTAGTGATAGTATGTTGGAGATTTCAATAGATTTATCTTCAATAATATGTAGTTTCCTACAAAAGAGATCCCAACTATCTTCTAGGCTTAGGAAACAAAGTTTATGGACAAAACATCTGTCGTCTGCTCTTTCAGCAACATCCTCTTTGCGTGTGGTAATAATTACTCTACTGCCATTCTTGCTATCTGGGAATACTCTTTTCAAACTCTCCCATGCTTCTCTCTGCCACACATCATCAACCACCACAAGGTATTTGCGTTCTTTGAAAAGATCAAGAAGGTAAATTTCTAAATCTCTTTCTGTCATCCTTTCCAACAAATCTAGAGTTTCCTTGGTGCAACCTTGGATGGATTTTATGATACTCCTAAGAAGATCCATGGTGTTGTACTCTTGAGAAACACACATCCAAGCGCGTGTAGGGAAGCTAGAGGCTATATTAGGACTGGTGTAGAGTTTTCTCGCAAGAGTGGTCTTGCCTAATCCGCCCATGCCATAAATGGAGAGGACACTTCGACGAGGATCTTCTTTATGAGGTTCAGCTAGCAATGTTCGTACAACATCCTGAAAGCCAACAAAAATGTGATCCTCATCGACATATGAGGTAGTTCTCCTTAATGTTCTAACCATGGCAGACTGATTACTTGGCCCTTCTCCAGCATTATTGATATATGTAATACCATAAGTCTCTCGTTTGCGAGAGATATCCATGATTCGTTGCTTGAGTGATTGAATCTCCTTGGCGACATTGTAGAATTTCTTCTCCTTCCTACAGATGCAAGCGCAAGCCTTGAGATGAGTAGCACCTTTACCAGCCTCGAAACTGTAATTCTCGAGTATAGCAATAGAGTTGATTTCAAACACCCATTGTTGAATTCTTTGATCTCCACACTGCTTTTGTTCTGCATCTTTGAGGAAAGACTGTATGAAGAGTAGCTCATTTCTCAGACGTCTAACTTCATCTCTGAAACTTGTACGCAGGGAAACTTGGTGTATTAGGAAATCACCCAATTTTTTAACTGCAAATGACACAAAGGCATCAGCCATCTTTAGGAATACTACTTTTGATTGAAAAAAAGAAGAGATGAATTAATATTGGAAGCAGTAGATTGAGAGTTTGATAAGAGATGAATATTGTTAACATGGAATTGAGTATTGAAAGCTTAAAAAATCCGATAGGGGAAAAAGTCTAAAGTAGAAAGATGATAGAGTTGAGGTTAATGGTAAAGAAAAGTATATATTCTCTGCTAAGTGCAAGGCAAGAATTTAAAATTGCATGACACAGTTATGCTCTAAGGCATAAGTTTAGTGGCATAAGTAGTGTCTTAAGACAAGAAATTATGTCAATCTTATCACTATCTCGTAAAAATAGAGAGGTTGTTTCAAAAACACCCTCGGCGATCAATCCCCTAGGGCAAGCAAACATTATTTTAAAAGTTCTGTCCAAAATATTATTTATTTAAAAAAACATCTCATGTTAGATTAAATTTTAATATTCAGAAGAATTGGTTTAATTGTTCCTCCACCTAAATCACTTTAGCTAATTCATTATACTACATCTGTTTTATTTTATGGAAACATGTTTGACTAGGTACGACATTTTAATTAGGAATAAAAGATTTTTAATATTTATGATTTTTAAAATTCTCATGGTATTCAATGTGGTTATAAAATCATGTTATTAATAGTAAAATGAGAAATTCTAAATAAAATATGATCAAATTTAATCTTTAAGTAATAAATATCTTTCTTTTCTTTTTTATTTTCATTGTTTGGGGAATATATAGGAAAATATGATGAGTATGGTTTCTCAATTTTTCGAAGATACGTTTTGTAGCTTTGAAGAGAAGAAATAAAATATTCAATAAGTCAGCACAAATTGATTCGAATTCAGCCATGGAGGTTATTCCATAATTGATTTTGTCAAAACTTGAAGTTCATGAAGTTCTCTAAATTAATTTGTTGTGAATGAATTTTGTTTTGAATGAGTGATTTCTCAAGAAAATTGAAACGTCGAGATGAGTTATAATATAAAAATGGAATTATTTGGGTTAAAATTGAACAAGTTTTGGACTGAATTTTAACTTTAATTCGGTAAAATTCAAAATTGCAATCGAATTATATCAAAATTGTATTAAAGCTATATGATAATTGTACAATGACGGATGAGTTATATGAAAATTGTATTGAGGTTTGGTATGTTGTTGGTGTAGTTGTATAAACTTTAGGGAAAATGCTCAAATATGTCATCGAACTTTGAGAAAAGATTCATTTATGTCATTAATTAAAAGTTTGGTTCATTTATGTCATTGTCATTTGAGAAAAAGTTTATCCATGCCATTAATTTTTGTTAACTGAAAAAAGTTTCGATTTTGCAAAACCATTTTGTACACATGAATGTCTTCAAGTGACATTGAAAAGCTTTACTACATTTAATTTCTCTTCAACATATCCGCGTCTTTCATTCTCTCAGGAATCTCCTTCAGCTTTGGACAACGAACGATACGAAGACCATTAATCAGAGGTATGCCTCTTGTGGCTAAATGCCATTTTTCTAGCTTCTCAAGACCATAAAGATAAAAGGAACTCTAGTTGACTGAAGCTGTTATCATTGAAAATTATTTATTTTCCTTCATAAGCTGCTACTAAATCGAGAATCCTTAGATTTGACAACATTTCCAGAATAGGCATCGAATCCTTTATGAGTTCTGAGTTCCGAGTTCCAAAGAACCATCATTGTGATGGAATTTGCAAACAGATACAATTTTTCTGTTCTCCCTTCTAGTCTCAAGTTGGGCTCATTTATGCCATGTGACCTCTTATTAGAGGTTCACATCACCTAATTAAAAAAATTAAATATTTAATTAAAATTGGATCTATTTAAATAAAACCTGACCCATGAGATGGAGGGAGTACTATTTTTCAATAATTTATTGTTCTTTTATACATTTTGTATTGATTGATGGCTTAACGTGATGAAAAATAACGATGTAGAGGGCGACTGAAAAGGAGGCTCGACCTACAGGGAGAGTGGTGGGTAGGGATTCTCTACAATGACACTGTTGTAGACCAATGGAAAGGGATGTAGCGCAGTTTGGTAGCGCCTTTGTTTTGGGTAAAAAAGCTACCAATGAAAGACTTTCTCAAATTAATCAAAGAATTCTAAATGTTGAAAATGAAAGGCGCGAACATCAGCAAATGCTTCATGCTTTTTTAGAGCATGTGCCTGCTGTTTTTCCGAAGCTGGTGGAACAATGCACATGTGCAACACATGTATACTGAACTAATTATCTTAAATGTGGATAAGTAAGACTCAAATATGCCATCGAACTATTAGAAATGACTCATTTATGTCATCGTTGTTATAAAACAAACTCATTTATGCTAGTATTTTTTAATGGTGATTATATATATATATATATATTAACAACGCAAAACATTCCACTTTGGTGCGGTTGTGTGCCTACGTGAACCTTTATTGATGAAGGTTAGGGATTAAATCTCCTCTCATAATTACGGGTAGGCGCTTGATATTCTATTTGTTTTTCTAAAATTTGAAAACGATAATCAATAATTAAAAGTAAAAATCAAATATCAAAGTTTCAGCTCCTTAAATTGTGGAGAGTAGAGACAAAATGGCAAAACAAAATGATGATAGCCATGGAAATATATAATAAGAGAAGGTCATATATATTTATGGTTTGAAAATGACAATTACTCCGTTAATATTCACTTGCATTTTTTATTTCATTTTATTTTTAAGATCTGGAGAAACCTATGAGGCCTCCAATATATCGGGTCGTTTACATAAACAATATATATTACCCTCATAATTACCATTTATAGTAATATAATGTATTTTACCATTTATAACATTTTGGCTCTCTCTCCCCTTCTTCTCTTTTCTCGCTAACTACTATTTTCTTCAATAGAGAAGTGCAGTCGTCCGAGGATGGCTTGTTTATGCCAACCATTGCAAACTCATATAAGTCCACGGCATCCTTAATGACATTTTTAATACAAATAAGTCATTATAACTACGGTCCAGAACAACTATTAACATTTTTAATACAATATATTATTAGTATTATGTGTGAATTTCAAACATTGTGGTACTATTTAAATTAGTTTACATTGTTAGAAATGTATTATATTTATTCTAATAATAACTATCAAATTTATAGTAATGTATAACATCGAATTCGAATTCATGTATTATAACTATCGTTTATATTTATACAATGTTTCAGAAATTTACCTCTATTTTTTTGGTAAATCACCACCACCAGACCACCGATTGTTTATATTTAATACAGTTTTGATACAATTTTAATACAATTTTTGAGAACTTCACCTAATATATAACTAAAACATTTTAATACAAATATATTATAAGTATTATATGTGAATTTCAAACATTTCGGTACCATTTAAATAAGTTTACATTGTTAGAAATGTACTATATTTGTTCTGGAATAATAATTATCGAATTTATAGTAATGTATAATATCGAATTCGAATTGTATTATAACTATCGTTTATATTTATACAATTTTAATACAACTTTAATACAGATTTTCAGAGCTTCAACTCTTCTTTTTCGTAATCACCATCACCAGACCACCGATTGTTTATATTTAATACAGTTTTGATACAACTTTAATACAATTTTTCAGAACTTCACCTAATATACAATTTTAATACAACTTTAATACAGATTTATATCAAATGGTTATTAAAGCTAAAATTATGTCATATATGGTAATAAAAATAAAGTTACACTTAAAAGTGTAATTAATCAAATAAAATATATTATTTAAGTAAAAATTCCTAATTTAGATTCTTTTGTCAGCTACCTTTGATATTACTATTAATTTGACTAATTGATGGGAACATTAATTATTACAAGGCTGGCCATCAATTCCCATTTATTTATAATATAAGTAAATAAATATAAATAAAAAATGTAATAAAGGTCAAATTGGAACGGTAGATAAATGAGTCCGGAGCTTTAAAGGGCAATTTTTTTTAATCGAAAATAACAAAAGGCAAACGAGTTAGGAATGACACCAAAGGGGCAAAGGCACATGACCTGTGCGCCTTGCCCCTTGTCCCATAACGATTGTTTGCCACATAAGTCCATGCGCCTTGTCCCTCTATTTAATTTTTAATTGGTCACAAGACCTCATTTCGTCAAAAACTTGTCGCTTGCTAAAATCAGAATAAATTTTACTCCCTCTGTTCGACAATAGTTGTCCATTATTGACTTGACACATATCTTGAAAAATAATAAATAATAGGTATAATATTACTATATTACCCTTTGAATATATTAAATTTAATGTTTTGAGAAATGTATTAGATATTGAATAATATTTAATATCAAGGGTAAAATAGACACAAAATGATAAATTATCTTTTGGTTTCCAAAAACTGGACAAGTATTGTTGGACAACTATATTTTTTATTATAATGGGCAAGTAAAGAAGAACGGAGGGAGTATTAACAAAATGCAAACGCCAAATAATATAAAAAGGACGTTGGGAATTCAAATTGAATAGTCTGCCTCTTCCACATTCCAAAGAACATTATAAACTACTCCATCTAGTCTATATTAAGTAAGCATTTGGACATGTAATTTCATCTCATGATTTAAAATTATGAGATAAAATTAATATTTGGACATGCGATTACATCTCATAATTTCAAATCATGAGATGAAATCTCAAATTCTTCAAAAAGTTTGATTTGAATATTTTATAGGTGGAATGACCTAGGAGACCCTTGTATTTGGCTTCGTTTGTCAGTTGAATCCTTATAGTCACGATTTTGCCAACTGAACCCTTAAAACTTATTAAAACACAATATTTTAAACACCTCTAACCATTGACCGAACTTATGTGGCACTAATATTGCTGAGTTGGAAAAATGTTTGAACAGACGCATCTTAAAGCGAGTGAGTATATATTTTTATATTAAAAACATATATTGGTAGTTCAAACTAATTAGACTTTGAACTTGAAACCCCCTGCTCCCACCCTCTCGTTCTTCCTTGAAACCACCCGCCACCCCTACCCCACCCCCTTATTCTCCCCCTTATTCTTCTTCTTCTTCCTCTTCCTCTTCCTCCTCCTCCTCCTCCTCCTCTTCTTCACGCCCGCCCCCCACCCCTCACTTCAGCCAACCAAATCTCTTATCTCAAAACTTTATTTTAGTTTCTTTTATTTTGAAATTCAAAACTTTATTTTAGTTTCATCTTCTTCCGCCCCCCACCCCTCACTCCAGCCAACCAACTCTCTTATCTCAAAACTTTATTTTAGTTTCTTTAATTTTGAAATTCAAATTCTTTCTCTATGAAACTTAGTGAATTTACACACTTTTGAAATTTGGGTTTTCGAGTTTTGTTGATGAAAGGATGAAGTTTAGATAATCTTGAAATCTTAAGAGTTAAAAATAGAAAAAATATTTGCAGGAACAGAAGGTGAAAATGAGGGATAAGATTGAAAAATTCACCTTTCACCTCTAGTTGTATGTAGTGTTTTTCTCAAATAAAATGAGAACTTTTTCTACTCAAAAAATTTCTTTTGTTGTAAACCAACACCACCCCAACCCTTTTGCCACAATCCCATCAATTTCATGAGTATTTTTTGAATCTTGTATGAGTTTTTGTGAAGAGTAATGGTGTATATTGAAAAGCTTCATGAAGAAGCTTGAAGAACTACAAATGGATTTTGTGAATTTATGAAATTAGGTCAAAATTGTGATGAAAATTTATTGGGTTTGTACTGGTGAACTTTAAGTGTAAAAAATTTCAAGTATAATAGGAAGAATAGGACCAATTTAACATGAATATAGTGCTCAATTATGAGAATGTGTGAAGAACGTGATATTTAAAATTTTCAGAATGTGCAAACTTAATTTTTTTATTTTTAACTTTTAATTTCTTATGTTGCATTAAAAATGACATGGAATTTCATGTGTAAGCCGTTGTGCTACACACACATACATCGATTAAGAAATGGGTTTAAAATATTACGTTTTAATGAGTTTAAGGGTTCAGTTGGCAAAGTCGTGAGTGTAAGGGTCCAACTGACAAACGGAGCCAAGTAAAAGGGTCTCCCAAGACATTCCGCCTAAATTAGATAAGCCACTACAATCATGCCAAGTGTGTATGTATATATTCTAACCAATCAAATTAGTGTTTTACATTAGAGGAATTTGATTGGTCAGTTCAAACCAACCAATCAAATCACACAGGTACACCACTCCCAACAACTATAAATAGAGGTCCTCATTATTCTCAGTGGGAGTAGTTTTCAAGAAGAAGAATCAAAAAGAGAGTTCATGGATCAAATTATGTATATTCTCTATATACAACAAGTTCAAACAATCAAGTTCGAGTTCTAGTCCAAGATCAAGAACGAACACAAATATCAAGATGTTCAAAATCAAGTTAGTGTTCATATTCATTATTCGTCATAACCATGTGTTCATGACGAATAATTCAAATCCAAGTTCGAAGATGAAGATTCAAGATCAAACTATTCAAACCCTTGAATCTAAATCAAATTCAAGTCCAACATATTTCATATTATTTGAAGAATAAGAGGATTATCATAGAGATTATTTGTCACACCCCGAGCCTACACCCTGAATGTGTACGGCACTCGAGAACCATTTCTGATCCCCAAGCGAACCCTTGGACTGGCTAACTACTTAGCAGAAGATTTACTCAAGCGATAACAAGCTTAGAAATAGTATTTAGAACATTCAATCTCAAGCAAATACTTAACTCAAACTGCCTAAAAATACTTAATTGCAATAATAATAATACTTTGCAAAATAGTCTCAAAACATCTCAAACAAAAGGGAAATACGTAGAGACTCCTCAGCTCAAACTATCTATGAAGCCTCTAACATTAAGATAGGTGTCGGGACAAGACCAACGACACCTCAACCAACTAATAACAGAAATAAAAGCGGGGTCCTCCGAAATGTAAGGAGGCTCACCAAAGCTAACTAGGAGTGCTAAATGATCCCAACAAAGCGCCTGTTGATGATCCTGAACACCTGTATCTGCATCATAAAAAGATGCAGGTCGAATGACATTAGTACATTTGAATGTACGAGTATGT
>JAGDQO010002133.1:0-38532 GCA_018342035.1 Solanum appendiculatum
AAATATTAGATGTCGCTTTCTGTCATATCTAAACTACTTAAAGTATGTCTTATATTTTTTCTACCACTAAGAATTATCTTCCAGAACTAAAGACAAAGATTAGATCTTTACCCATGTTGTGTTTGTTTGGATGGACTTTTACCAAATTGGAAAAAAAACAGTGTGCACTCTCAAATATCTAATATTTTTTTAATTTTAAAAAATATTGGTGGTAAGGAAAAGGAAAATGAGGATTACAAGATAGAGAATCGAACTTTCACGCACAAGATGGAAGTTCAGGTAGCTAACCAACATAACTTTTAAGATTCCTCTCAAACATATATTAGGTAGTTAAATTAATCACATAAAATAAAAAAATAAAATTAAAGGGAATGGTCAATTAGTTCTTGTTTTAACTGACAATGACCCAATCATCAACTAATTACCGATAATGGCCCAACCTTTGGTATCCACTCATATTTTTCTCCATTCCACTCTTAAAATTTAGATTTTTTTATTTTTGTTTCGGTAATATGATATCCCATTAAATCAATTTAGAATCAGTGGGAATTTTTTCTGTCTTCATTTGATTTTATGTATAATAGTGTGGATATATATATATATATATATATATATATCTTACTTATATACATGATTATACACTATTTATATAATATAGACACATCACATATACATGCAATCATTAGCTGGGGGAAAATTGTTGGATGGTATATTTGTGTAAGAAACCCTAAAATAGATTCTCATTTGATTATATACATGGAATCAATAAGCCTTAAAGCCTCAAACATCTTCTAATTAAGATCGGTGTGTATAATTATATGAATTAACTTATTTTATGTAGTTAACTTAATTACCTAATAGATATTTAAAAGTGCACACAAAATTTTTCACAATTTTGAACATATTATCATGTGTTTGGGTTCTCAATAGGAAAAAATAGTAGATCGAGCATCTAAATAAAATTTACTAACAAATTTAATATTAACCCTTATAAGTTTATGTGCATCTCAAAATTTACTAACAAATTTAATATTAACCCTTGCCGTGCGCGATCCAAATCTAATCAAGACTCTAATGTGGACTCCCGACATCAGGAGAAAAAAATAAAATAAAAAAATGATAGGCTTGTAGCTGCATCTAACACATTTTACCTCTGTTTGACGATGTTACCCCTTATACTTATGTCATGATTATGGTGTTTTGAGACCCCATTTTTCCCTACCTCATTTGATTATACAATTGATTTTTTGTCGGCTTTAATTTATTTTTCTTTTTAGTATGTTATGTATTTACAAATTAAAAAAATGACACTGTAAATCACAATCTTTAAGGACTTATAATATTTTAAAAAATATATTAAAAATTGGATTGACTTTCAAAATTTCACATATGCCACAAAAATTGAAACAAATAGAGTAACATATATTATTTTAAAATTACGTTAATAGTACTATAAATCACAATAATTAACAATTTAAAATATTTAAAAATCATAAATTCCATCACTATAGTTTTGAAAATACTTATTCCCCAACCACGCAATTCGAAGACAAGATTTGGGCCAAAGCCAAAACTAGCAAATAATCCACCAAACTTATTTCCCGAAAATACATTTTTCATATAATAATACATCATGATAGCGTAATTTTCTTATATTATCCATATATTTAATAAGTCACACTATATATATGTCACGCGATATGCAATTTTTTTCTTCGGGATTTTAGAGATAATTTTTTGAAACACTAAACTTTTCTTTATAATCTTAATATTAGCCTTTATTGTATTATATATTTTATCCACAAATTACAAAAATTCATAAAGAAAAACACATCAAACAAACACAAATTCATGAATTGTTAAAGAGGAGATTTTCATCGACATGGGTTGTGGTGCACTGGTGGGAGTGCATCACCCTTAATCAGAGGTCTCAGGTTCGAGCCCTGGGTATGGAAAAAATCTTGTTGGGAGTGCCACCCCCAAATGGGCCCTGCGCGATCCGAATTTTAGTCGGAGCTCCAATGTGAGCTCCGGTGTCCGGTGGAAAGCCCAAAAAAAAAGAGAGGAGATTTTCTAATAACAAATAAGTAATAGATGTATTTTCTCATAGAAAATGGGATCAACTCCAGTATAGAATAAATTTACTTATTTTCGAAGGAATATGATAGATTATAAAACTGAGGCTAATTTAAAAATTCACCTAAACTTAATAATTTTTTACCATACAAATTTATTCGATATTATCAAACAAATTTATGGTTATGAGTTTAAAGGAATTCATCTGAAGTCAAATTCACTAGATATTTGAATATGAATTTCAGTTTTTAGTTATAATTTTTTTTATATAAATTGTGGTGTTAGATTCATTCTTTTATCTTTACTAGTCATATATACTAACTATACATTAATTTATAATTTGAAATTACTGTAACAACTTATAAACCTTTAAATCATGAATTCACTTATATTATTAAGGGGAAATAACAATTTTAATCCCTATATTATTGCATAATTCGAGTTTTAGTTCCCATATTATTTGACTATGCACATTTAATCTTCAATTATTTGAAGTGTGTGGTTTTGATCCTTGAAGTTAACAAAAATTAACTTTTTAATAGAATGATTATTTTAAAATATATAAAATAAAATAAATTGAAGGGTTGGTGATTCCAAATGCTTGAAGAAATTATGTGGAACTAAACTCTTTCAAATGTAATCGTATTTGACCTTGATTAGTAACCATTGAAAAAGTGAGGAAGAACGAGTTGCTAATGAATAAAATACAGAGTAAATAGAAAAACAAATAAGATAAATTTATATATTTAAAATAATCATTCTAATTGTATATTTTTTTAAATATATAAATATAATTTTAATTATATATATATATATATATATAATTCTTCATTTTATTTTATATATTTTAAAATAATCATTCTCTTAAATAGTTTATTTTTGTTAACTTTATGGATCAAAATCGCACACTTCAAATAATTAAAAATTAAATGTGCATAATCAAATAAAATAGAGATTAAAATTAAAATTATGCAATAATATAGGGATTAAAGTGACAACTTCCCATATTATTAAAGATAAGATTGGAGAGGGTTGATTACAGCTCTAGTGGACACATGCACCATACTATATATCATTTTCCTAATTGGTCCCAAAACCAACAAGTAGCAATTTATCAAACTTATGGGTTGTTAGGTAATTTATTTGGCCAAAATTTGGGTGGCCAAAAATGTTCCTATTTTTAAAAGAAACGAAGAAGAGGTGTTTGACCAAGTTTTTGAGAGAAAATTTTCAAAAATTATTTTTCTCCAAATTTTTGTAAGAGCACCTTTGAGAAAGTGAAACTAAGAAACACTTTTAAAAATTTGGTCAAATGCTAATTACTGCTCAAAGCTGTTTTAAAATTTATTTTCCTAACATAAATTATTTTTCACTAAAAGTATTTTTTTGATAGGAAAAATGGAAAAAGGATATGATATACCTTTCATTACAAAATGGTTCACATATATTCATATTATTGCATATGTGGCTCACATATACCTTTTCATCTAATGAAAGTGAAAAAAAATATTTCATGTAGGGGTATATATATGATCCTTCTAGAAAAGCTTAGGGGCATATTTAATCCTCTCACACATGAATTTTTTTGACTTCGTTAATTCAACGATTAATTTGAGTTTAAAATATCTCTCATATAGATCTATTTGCTTATCATATTTGAGTTTCTTATACCTATAAAAAACTAATTTTTTTGGCTCTATTGTAATTTATTTTTTGTATTTGTTAAAAATGAATTGGGGCATCTATGATAAATTTTACAAGAAAATGAGTGAAAATTTGACCATCAAAATAATAAACTCAGCTTAGCCGTTGAATCAAAAAGTCAAAAAAATTTATGTGTGAGTAGAATCAAATATATACCCCTACATGAAATTTTTTAAACTAAAATTCAAAAAAGTAAATTTTATTAGTTCCGTTAGACTAAAATGATATATCTTGACAATTTGTGTAACTGTAGGGTATATATGAGTCACTTTTATAACGAGGGGTATATCAACTCTAAATCGCAAATCGTAAATTACAAAATTGAAGGGTGAGTTTTTTAATTACACAAATGGCTTTTAGAATTTTGGCATTTAAAAAAATTAATTTAATTAATGACGTGGCCGAATCATAATTGACCAACTGTAAAATATAATGACATGAATGAGTTTTTTCTCAAGTAAAAATGGCAAAAATGAGCCAAACTTTTAATGGATAACATAAAGGGAAAAGGGTCAAAAATACCCTTCAATTTTGTTTTATTGGTTGACTATACCCTCGCCGTTAAAATGAAGTTATTTATACCCTCGCCGTTACTATACTTGTCACCTATACCCCTCAATTGGATGAAAAGCCCAAAATCAACCTAATTAACCCAAATTCCTGACCCATTCCCTATTTTAAACCCATGCCCGACCACTCTAAGAACTTAACCCATTTCCCTTATGCCTCCTCTCAACAGATCTCAAACCCCAGAAACTCAAGAACTAATAAATCATTTACTATTTTGAAAGTAATAACCCAGATGCAGATGCAAAAATTTTACCAGAGTTTGTTTTTGAAATGTTTTCATTTTCAGAGTTTTCTGTTGTTGCTGCTGGAATCGTCTCGAATGATATCGAGAAGAGTTTTGTTGGAATGGTGAACAGGGTAAGACGAAGAAGGAGAAGATTCTCGTTTGTTGCTCAACACAGCGCTTATCGGAAAACTCAGATCTGTGGCAATTATATTGAATACATATATAAGAAAAAAAGGAGGAAAGAAGAAAGCGTAGAGGGTAAGGCATACGATTCTTAAGAAGTTAACCATCAATGAAGAAAGAAGAAATATGTTAAAAGAACATACACACAGTTCTAATTATATTTATGTTTAGCCGACTCTTAACTTGTTAGGGTTGAACTAATTGATTGATTTGTTGTTTGTCTCATTTGCAAAAAGCTCGATCTGTTTGTGCAAGATTGAGTTTTTAGACATGGGTTGAGTAAGATGGGCTAAAGGGTGTTTGAGGATGTAGTAATTACGATGGTTTTGAGAAACTGATGCGAAGAATCACCATGGATGGGGTCAAGTTAGTGTTTCAAGGGAGGAAGGAGATGAAGAAGATTAGAGAGATAGGTTTGGAGTTTTAATTTGGTATGAATTAATTTGATTTAGAGGGTCGGGTTCGAATTAAATAAAACCAAACACTCCACTATGGGAATCCACAAAAATTCAAGTTTTTGAAGCTTTACAAGAATATGGTTGTTTTGAAGCAATATATGATAAAGTTCCAAATGAAATTAGAGAGGGCATGTTTGGTATTTCAAAAGAAATATTTGAATTTCCTTTAGAGACTAAATTGAAAAATTTCTCAGAAAAACCATTACATGGCTACATGGGGATGATTCCACACTTGCTATTGTATGAGAGTATGTGTATTCCTGATTTGCTTAATCCTCAAAGTCTTGAAACTTTTGCTAATATCTTTTGGCCTCATGGTAATCATGATTTCTGGTATGTCTTCTCTCTTTTTTTAAATTTATTATTATTATTATTATGATGTTTAATTTAATTGTGTACTGATTAGAGTTTTGGAGCAGCCATAAAGTTATTATCGTGTGATTTATAGATTACGAATTTCAGTAATGATAAAAATTATTTGTGTGTGACCTAGATATAGATCATAGGTTCAAGATGTGAAAGCAGTCATATTAGTTGTCTGTTCAGTTATTGATTTAACTGTTAAAATTTCATATAAAAAAAAAGTTTATTGAAATCACTTTAAAAAAAAGATGATAAACCAATTAAACCAGGTACATGGGTTGATATACTGCATATTGCTCGAAAGTAAACACTGACACCTTATATAATAATTGAGAGTTTGAAACTTTCAAAAATGAAAGTATTATTCTAAACTCTAAATCAATGATTTTATCTACTGAATGATATAAACATAATTTATTAATTTACTACTGAGTTGTCGGTTAATTAGTTAAGAAAAAATTTAAATCGTTAAGAATCGATAATTCCATATAAAATAAATCAAAACAGTTATCAGAATAGCTAAATCAATCATCCATTGCTGATAAATGAATAACTTTTATTAGTTCGATTATTGATTTCAATTCAATTTTAACCTAGTAAAAATGTTCAGAAGCTACGAGACTAGAGATTCTTAGTAGCACAGTTGATTGATTACCTGAACTTTCAACCATTCTGAAATGTTATTTTTATATTTTTTTCTTTTAGAAAAAAAGATAATCTACTGTTTTTCCTTTTAGAAAAATAAAATTCAATAAAAAAATAGGAGACTCAAAATTAAAGTCTCTTTCTTGAATTATTCTTCATCACACTATTGAAACAAAATAAAAATATTTTCCAGACTAATCATGCCAGACTAACAACACTTATGTTAATATTTTCCAGGATCGAGATGTGATCCAAACATTTGATAATGGACACCACACTGTAGTAGATGCGCTGGCACTACCAAGAAAAAAAAATTCTCCTTTCATTTTTCTTTGCACTACCCCAATTTTAAAAATAAATAAAAATACAAGACTTAATTAAAGTATCTAAGTAAAAAAAATCGTATGTTTCTAAATATATTCAACCTTCTTCATATGTTTATACTAACATTATATGCGCATTAATTTAGTGGGTCGGGTTTGAATTAAATAAAAGATAAAATCGAGTCATTTTAATCGAAATTGGGTAATTTAGGTTGATTTGGAGCTTTCCATCCAATTGAGGGGTATGGGTGACAAGTATAGTAACGGCGAGGGTATAAATAACTTCATTTTAACGGCGAGGGCATAGTCAACCAATAAAACAAAATTGAGGGGTATTTTTTACCCTTTTTCCTAAATGAGCCTTTTCTAAAAGTTTGATGTTATATTTAATCCTTTTTCCTTTTTTAAATATTGTAGCTTTGTTAGATAATTTTTTTAACATAGGATTTTAAAAAGTAAATATAAAGTTTTTGTTTGCCTGATTTTACATGCTAGTAAAATGGAAAATTCAAGTGGACCACGGAATTAAGCAACATCATACACCCGCGTTAAGTTATTGGCTAAAGAGAAACAAAGCCGTGTACTAAGAGTCTTCTGTTCATATTTGTTCATATGAATTAGTTCATCCATTTTCTCTAATATATATATACTTTCTATTTCCTCATTTTTAAAGTAAACTTTGAAGTCTTTCTTCTTTCATTTTTTCTCTTTGTTCATATTCTAAAAATTCATCAATGGCATCTACCAAATTATTTAAAGTTCCCACCATAGATTTTTCCAATTATCAAGAGCTAAAACCAAACACTCCACTATGGGAATCCACAAAAATTCAAGTTTTTGAAGCTTTACAAGAATATGGTTGTTTTGAAGCAATATATGATAAAGTTCCAAATGAAATTAGAGAGGGCATGTTTGGTATTTCAAAAGAAATATTTGAATTTCCTTTAGAGACTAAATTGAAAAATTTCTCAGAAAAACCATTACATGGCTACATGGGGATGATTCCACACTTGCCATTGTATGAGAGTATGTGTATTCCTGATTTGCTTAATCCTCAAAGTCTTGAAACTTTTGCTAATATCTTTTGGCCTCATGGTAATCATGATTTCTGGTAAGTTTACTCTCTTTTTAAAAAAAATCATTACGTTTAATTTCTAAGAGTTTGAGACTTTCATAAACGAAAGTATGAAAGAAAATATTAAGTCAAGACTTAGTTTAAAATATTAGGTACATGAAGTCATGATCTAATAAGTGAGAGTTTGATTCCCCTTCTCATTTTTCTTTTTCTCTATCCCAATTTTAAAAATAAATAAAAATACAAGACTTTCTTAAAGGGTTTAAGCGGAAAAAATCGTATCAAGTTGAGATGTTTCTAAATATGGTCAACCTTCTTCATATGTTTATACTAACATTATATTTGCATTAATTATTTTTGCAGCAATTTGGTAAAATCTTACTCAAATCCACTAGTGGAATTGGATGAAATGTTGAAAAGGATGATTTTGGAGAATTTGGGATTAAAAAATCACATTAATGAATTGTTGGATCCCAATTTTATCCTATTTAGATTTACACATTACAAGGGATCATCAATTATTAGTGGAGATGAAAATAATAAAGCTTCTGGATTGGATGGCCACACAGATGGTAACTTCTTGACTTTTATATCACAAAATCAAGTCAATGGATTGCAAATCAACAAAAATGGAGAGTGGATTGATGTGAATATTTCACCAAATTCTTATGTTGTTTTGGCTGGTGATTCCTTCAAAGTAAGTGTTAATTTTTTAGCTAGTGTGTTGCTTAAAAATATTGTATTTAAGTTCTATGCATTGACGACGTAAATTTATACAGGCATGGACAAATGGTCGATTGCATTCTCCTGTCCATAGAGTTGCAATGGCCGGAGAAAATGATAGATTCTCCATTCAATTATTTTCATTATCAAAACCAGGTCACTTCATAGAGGCCCCAAAAGAACTTGTGGATGAAGAACACCCTTTACTCTTCAAGCCATATGAAATGCTTGGATTATTTGAGTATGTTACTTCACAAACTGGCTATAGAGATCCCAATGATCAATTCAAGGCTTATTGTGGTGTTTGATATGCTAATTGTGCATTTCCGATTAATGTTCCTATCAGAATACCGTTAGTATATGTGGGATTTCTGATAGAACATTCATCGGAAACGTCTTCAACGAGCCACCATTTCCAATGTGTTTTCTTTGAAAATTCGTGTTTTTTTTAGTAGTGTGAATCTTATGTTTGAATTTTTGCAGTTGGGAATTCATGTTTTATATGTTTGTGTATTTTTGGACAAATAATCAATTTTAAATGGATGATGTTACTCTTTAAGAGGAAATGGTTCAACGTAATCCTTTAATATTATTTGGATAAAAGAAAGTAATCCATTTGAACAATTTATATTAAAATTGTGATACAATTTATATTGAAATTCTGACGATTTATCATGACTCATGGCTAGGCCTCAAACAAACTTATAGAGAATTGACTTATTTTTCAAAATTCTAACATGATTTTATACAATATGTATCATTTGTTAAATAGTAAAGTTATATAATGTATCACTTGTTAAATAGTAAGCTTACATATGATCATTTTTTAAATGAGAGATATATCCATTCGAAATCACAAAATTAAGGAATATAAGTATCATTTGTTAAACAGTGAGCATATATATGACCACTTTTTAAATGAGAGATATTTTCGTTCTAACTCACAAAATTAAAGGATATATTTATCTTTTTTTTTTCCTTTTTATGATATCGTTATAATTTAACATGTTGCTATAAATATTCTATAGAATTTATAGCTAAAAATATTCTTAGAAATCATTTTGATATAAAAGATCTTGGTGAGACAAATTTTATTCTAGAAATAAAAATTACAAGAACATGTGAGGGAGTTTTCCTTGACTAGTCACATTATGTTGAGAAAATTTTGAAAAAATATAACTTTTTTGATTGAAAGCATGTTGTTACTCCTTTTGATTCAAGTGTTCAATTGTTTTCTGCTCAAAGTGAAAATGATGTGATAAACCAAAAGGAATATGCTACCTTAATTGAAAGTTTGAAATATATGACTGATTGCACTAGACCTAATATTGCATATGCAGTAGGAGTACTTTGCAGGTTCACAAACAAGCCAGGTAATGAATAATGACATGCTATAACAAAAGTGATGAGATATTTAATTGGAACAAAAACTTGTGGTTTTGTTCTATAAAAAAATATCATGTTGTACTGAAGGCTTTTCTGACTCAGATTGAAACACTTTATGAAATGATTTATGTTCTACCATTGGTTACATTTTTACTTTGGGTGGTGGTGCTATTTGTTGGAAATCAAAAAAGCAAACAATAATTGCTAATTCTACCATGGAGGCTGAACTAATTGATTTAACTTTAGCTAGTGAGGAAGCAAATTGGTTGAGAGATTTACTATTTCAAATATCTTATTTTGAAAAAATCAATTCCTCCTATTTTAATTCATTGTGATAGCACCGTTGTAATTGGTAGAGTTCAAAACTGTTATTATAATGGTAAATCCAAACCTATAAAGAGAAAACACAATAATGCTAGATCATATTTGATAAGTGATACCATTAATGTTGATTATGTCAAATCTTGTGATAATCTTGCAGATCTTCTTACTAAGGTCTTACCAAGAGAAAAGGTCTGGAGCACATCGAGAGGGATGTGATTGAAGCCTATAAATCCTTGAGTCATGTATGAGGAAACTCAACCTGACTAGAGATCCAATTACCAGGTTCAATGGGGGAAAACGAATCATATAATGACTAGTTACAAAAAAATGCACTACTTTTTTATACCCTCCCTATGAAGTGAATGCATTGTTTCTAGCCTGTAGTGGTTTGTGAAGATTAAGTTTATAAAATCTCTTAATGAAAATATGTAGTCCATTTGGATGAAGTGTTAAACTTGCTGGAGTACAGTCAACAGATTTCACCTATGTGAGTGTGGAAGTAGGTCGCTTCCTATGAGAATTGAGTTTATTCTCAAAAGTACTCACCGTGATAGCACAAGGTCGTAATGTGCTGGCTTCTAAAGTTCATGCCAACATCTTGATTATTATGTGTAGGCAGTGATATTTTATTTCTTAAGCAGTCATAGTTCAAGTCTGAGACCACTACGACTCTGGAGTAAAAGTTACTGTTCTACTAAGTGGATGTTTAATGCAGAACACACCTTCATTATAAATAGTAGTCTTCCTTCAGCTGAGACTCTTTTAGTTAATATTAAAATGAGTGAGGATTGTTGTGACATTTTAATATTATTATATTATGCTAAAATGCCTTTTCCAATTCCTTTATTTCTCTTCGAATCAGAACGTTAGGGATATGTGACTAATTACTCCCCTTTTTTCAATATTCATTACTGCCCATGACTTGATGAAAGAAAACGTTGCTGAATAACGTTGGGTGCATATAATTGTTGTCCGTTTTGTGGTTTCAAGCAGAATGTGGTAATGGTAAACTATGACCATTACTTCTGCATATTGAAATCTCATTATTCTTCTTCAATTATACTTTGTAACATATGTAACCTCTAGAGTTAATATCTCAAATGGTCACTCAATTAATAGTTCTTTTCACAGAAAGTCACTCAACTTTTTTTTTATAGCCATAAAATCACTCAACTAAGAATTCTTTTCTTAGAAAGTCACTCAACTACGTGTTCTGCTTACAGAAAGTCACTCAACTTTATTTTTTAACCTCAAAGTCACTCAACTATGAATATTTTACCTAAAAGGTCACTCAACTTGATATCTCGTACTATTTCAGATTTATACAGAATGAACCTCTCCTAAGTTTTTCTATTTTATGGAATGGAGGTCATGGGAACACACTAGTAATGTCTTTATCATAACATCACCTTTGGTTTGAAAAGATCATCAAATAAAATAAGAGAGGTGATAAAAACTATTTCTCCTTGAGGTGATAATGGAGAGAAAAAAAAAAGTTGGACAATTCTTGTGAAATTTTAGAAGAAATATACTTTACTACCCTGCCTATGCATAACTATTAGGTCAGGCTGAAAAATAAACATTTAAGTGCAAAATATAAGATAGCGGGTGTGTTCCAAATGGTGGAGAAAAATGTTCAATTTTTTCATATTCGGTTGGCTAAAATTTTTGTAAACTACCTTTTCTAGAAAAACAATTTTCTTAAAAATGAGAAAAATGACTTCCGTAGTGAAAGTTAAAAAAAAACAAGTATCACAAGTGATATTCTATATTGATTGTGTATTTTTTACTCCCCAACACATCTCATCTTTACTCTCTCACCTCCACCTCTCATAGTATGTGCTTAAATTATATACAAACACATCTAAGATAAATACGAAATTCATTTATTTTTCTCGTGGAAATCGACTTCTACAATCCTCTACCCGCCAGACAACACTCTTTATTTTTCAGCAATGTATTTGAGTGACTATTTATGCATATGGTTCTGATGTATTTGTAGTTTTTCTTTCAATTAGGTATGTTCAATCACAAGTTCATGAAAGTGATTTGGGTGAAAAAGGAGGTGGCATTCACATAGATGGTAAGCCGGAGTTGACAATAAATGACGCATTCTCTTATTTGAAGGAAGTTAAGGACATGTTTCCGGACCAAAAGTTGAAGTATAGCATGTTCCTTCTTGTTATGAATGACTTTAAGAGAAAAAGTTTTGCTCCTATATTTGCCTATTATCATGATCCTCATTAATTTCAATTATGATTTATATGAGACTAAATTTTTTGATATTCCTTACAGAATTAATACCGTTGGTGTCATAGAAAAAGAGAAAGAGTTATTTAAAGGGCATTCTGATTTGCTTCTTGGATAAAAACCCTTCTTGCCCAAGGGCTATGAAATAATCCTCAATGATAAAGACGAAGACGGGAAGAAAATAGATTTGGAGCAGACACCCAGTTTTATGAACAAAATAAAGGTTGCACTTTTATTACCTTATGATTTTACTAATAAAAGGTTTATCTTTTTTTTTAAAAGAAACTTTAGTCCTACCTTACTAACTTATAACTTTTTTGTTGAAATGATTAGGAAATGACAAGTACAAATCCTTCATAGATATTCTATTCATGTTTAAGGAGGAGCTCAAGGACGTTAAAGAGGTGTACCATGAGGTCATAAGATATTTTTAATTTGGATACATAAATATTATAAACGACTTTGATGTTCTTGTTTGTTACTAAGTAGTAAGTACTATTTTTTATATATGTGTAGGTTGTCGTACTTCTCAATGACCATCCAGATCTACTAGATGAGCTCACAAAATTTTTGTCAGATTCATCTATTATCAATCTGTTGTCTAACTTGAATGTCGACAAACCATTGATGAAGTGAAATATAGCACTTCTGCCGTGCTTTTTGGGTCAAATTTACAACATTTTTATGTGGATTTAGTAGAATAATATATTTCAAACTATTTAATTGAAAATTTAGATTGTTTTATTTAAGAATTCATCATTTATTTTCATCTTCCCCATCATTTACTTGATACTAAACTTTGATAATGTGTGAGATATATTAAAGTTGACCATCTTTTTTGCTTACATACTGAAAATAAGATAATAAATTTAAAAAATCACTTATTTTTCTAACAAGAAAAGTTTTCATTTTCCTTTGTACCGAACCGAACACACCCTACGTGAGAATTTGTAGTATAGCTTATGCACCATATATGACCTAGGACTTCAATTTCCCGAAGAGCAATGGAACTAAAAGAGCTATCAACTATTAACCTTCCCAAAATACATATCAATATGAAAGTCATTTTAGGTATTTTGCAAGAGCAATTGAAGTGATTCAGTATTGAATATCGTAAACAGAAAACAGGAGAACCAAGAAGGCCAAAACATGATTGTTGATATAGTAGGTCGTTTGCTTTTGATGTAACTATTAGAAACGTAGTCCTATATGGCAATACATTTATGTGACTATAAATCTATTTCATTAAGGTTAAATTATTTTTAAATTCTCTTATATTAGAAGTCACAGTTAAGATGCTTAAGCAGCCTGTATCATCATAATTGCTAGGAGTAATTAACTTTATTTTGAGAGCATTATGGTCAATTTAACATATCTTGGTGTTATAGTTGGACTGGAAATGGTAGGCTTTTACCAACATGGGTTGTGGTACAGTGGTGGGACTGCTCCACCCTTAACCAAATATTTCAGGTTTGAGTCCTGGATAGGAAAAAACTCTGTTGGGAGCGCCACCCCTGAATGGGTCCTGCAGTGCGCGATCCAAATCTAATCGAAACTCTAATATGGACTCCCGACATCGGGTGAAAAAAATAAAATAAAAAAATGATAGGCTTGTAGCTGCATCTAAAACATTTTACCTCTGTTTGACGATGTTACCCTTTATACTTATGTCATGAATATGGTGTTTTGAGACTCCACTTTTCCCTACCTCATTTGATTACACAATTGATTTTTTGTCCACTTCAATTTATTTTTCTTTTTAGTATGTTATGTATTTAAAAATTAAAAAAGTGATACTATAAATCACAATCTTTAAGGACTTGTAATATTTTAAAAAACATATTAAAAATTGGGTGGATTTTCAAAATTTCACATATGCCACATAAATTGGAACAAATAGAGTAGCATATATTATTTTAAAATTACGTTAATTGTACTATAAATCACAATAATTAACAATTTAAAATATTTAAAAATCATAAATTCCATCACTATAATTTTGAAAATACTTATTCCCCAACCACGCAATTTGAAGACAAGATTCGGGCCAAAGCCAAAACTAGCAAATAATCCACCAAGCTTATTTCCCGGAAATACATTTTTCATATAATAATACATCATGATAGCGTAATTTTCTTATATTATCCGTATATTTAATAAGTCACACTATATATATGTCACGCGATATGCAACTTTTTTCTTCGGGATTTTAGAGATAATTTTTTGAAACACTAAACTTTTCTTTATGATCTTAATATTAGCCTTTATCGTATTATATATTTTATCCACAAATTACAAAAATTCATAAAGAAAAACACAGCAAACAAACACAAATTCATGAATTGTTAAAGAGGAGATTTTCATCGACCTGGGTTGTGGTGCACTGGTGGGAGTGCTTCACCCTTAATTAGAGGTCTCGAGTTCGAGCCCTGGATATGGAGAAAATCATGTTGGGAGTGCCACCCCCAAATGGGCCCTGCACGATCCGGATTTTAGTCGGAGCTCCAATGTGATCTCCGGACACCGGGTGGGAAGCCAAAAAAAAAAAAGAGAGGAGATTTTCTAATAACAAATAAGTAATAGATGTATTTTCTCATAGAAAATGGGATCAATTCCAATATAGAATAAATTTACTTATTTTCAAAGGAATATGATAGATTATAAAACCGAGGCTAATTTAAAATTTCACATAAACTTAATATTTTTTTACCATACAAATTTATTTAACTTAATATTTTTTTACCATACAAATTTATTCGATATTATCAAACAAATTTAGGGTTATGAGTTTAAAGGAATTCATCTGAAGTCAAATTCACTAGTTATTTGAAACTCAAAACAGTTTCAATACTCTTGATGAAAGTGAAAACAAAAAACAAAGGATGAAAACTGTAGAAGAATCGTGTAGTAATACTAGGACAGCAATGGGCGGCCATCCTACAAACTCCCTCTAATGATGAATATCGTAGCTTGGAATGTTAGGTGACTCAATAAAGTTTATAAACACAAGGAGCTTAAGGTGTTTTTACAAGAAAATAAAATAGGGTTAATTGCTATTACTGAAACTAGAGTAAAAGAAGGAAAAACAACTCACGTTATGAAGAAGATTGCTGGTAGTTGGGCATGGCACAATAACTATAAAGAGGATCCAAGAGGCAGAATACGGGTAATGTGGAACCCAAAGGTGGTGAGTTTTCAGGTACTGGGTACGCATAGACAAGTCATACATGGAACTATAAAGGTTCTCCACAGTGGTATGTTTTTTAATCTGAGTATGGTATATGGCTTACACATTTGCTTTGATAGGAAAGCTTTGTGGAATGAGTTGGGAAGCTTTGCGAGGAATTGCACTCATCCTTGGTTGGTCATGGGGGACTTCAATTCTATCCTACATGTGGTGGATAGATTAGTGGGATCAATTATTCAAGAGGCAGAAATAAGGGACTTTAAATAGTGTTTACTGGATACATACACCACTGAATTGAAAACTGTGGGAAGAGAATTTACATGGACAAATGGGTATACTTTCAGTAGAATTGACAAGGCTCTGGTGAATGCAACATGGCTACATGATTGGACACATATGGAATGCAAAATAATGGATCCTGGGGTCTCAGACCATAGCCCATTGAGTGTGAAAATTGCAACATGGGAATACACAGGCCCTAAACCTTTCAAGTTCTTTAACTACATGGCAGAGCACCCTATTTTCTTGAAGACAATTGAGGCTAGTTGGGGTCGTGAGGGAAGGGCTACATCTATGAATGGCATCTGGAAAAAGATCAAGAGGCTAAAACAACCTATGAGGGACTTGCACTCTATAGAATTCAATGGAGTGCAGTCGAAAATTCTAGAAAACAGGAGACACCTGAAAGCTCTACAGGAATAGATGAGAAGCAGATACACTCTCCAGCAAGAGGACCAATTCCTCGAAGAGAAACAACTTAAAGCACAACTAGAGAAATGGAGGAATATTGAGGAAAGCATAACCAAACAAAAGGCTAGAGTACACTAGCTAAAGGACGAAGACTCAAACACAGCCTACTTTTATGCATGCTTAAAGAAGAGACAAACGCAGAATCACATTACCAGTTTAACATCTACAGGTGATGGTCTGATACAGGATGCACAAGGTATTCAGGAGGAAATAATGGAATTTTATAAAGGTCTATTAGGTACAGCCGCAAAGCTACCTGCTGTACAACCTCACATAATGGATCTTGGACCAGTACTAAACAGAGAACAGCAACTTCTCTTGATAAGAGAGGTCACTGTTGAAGAAGTCCAAAATGCCTTGATGTCTATAAGAACTTCTCTTGATAAGAGAGGTCACTGTTGAAGAAGTCCAAAAGGCCCCGGGAAATGATGGTTTTAATGCTTTCTTCTACAAGAAGACATGGTATATCATGAAGGAGGAAATTACACAAGTTGTAGTCAATTTTTTTGAAAAGGATACTATGTGTAAAGCCATTAATTGTGCACTAATCACCCTGATCCCAAAGACACAACATCCTGCCACAGTGAAAAAATATCGACCAATTTCATGTTGCACCATCTTATATAAAATCATTTCAAAGATTTTAACTACAAGAATGCAAGGAGCGATAGGAAATTTGGTGGACGCCAGCCAAGCAGCTTTTGTACCAGGAAGGGTTATAGTGAATAACAGCCTACTGAGCCATGAAATGGTAAAAGGTTACGGACGAAAGGGTGTCTCCCCTAGAAGTATGCTAAAGGTGGATATGCAGAAGGCGTATGACTCCATTGAATGGCCATTTGTGGAGCAAATTCTGAGGTACTTAAACTTCCCTACAAAGTTTATCACTTGTATTATGGAATGTCTGAAGATTGTCTCTTACTCTATCCTTATCAATGGTGTTCCTACTCCTCCATTTGAAGTTAAGAAAGGGCTACGCCATGGAGATCCTTTATCCCCTTTTTTGTTTGTCTTGAGTATGGAGTACCTAAGCAGATTATTAAGGAACTTGGCTGTGAATAAAGATTTCAAATACCACCCTAGATTCTCAAAGCTGAATATTACTCAACTAGGTTTTGCAGATGACTTGCTCTTATTCAGCAGGGGGATGTTAAATCTATCCAGATCTTATTTAATACATTTCGACTCTTTTCTGAGGCTTCTGGATTGAAAGGAAACCTTAGTAAGAGTTCCATTTATTTTGGGGGTGTTAGTCAAAGCATTTAAGATCAAATACTGCGATATATAGGCTTCACAAAAGGTGAGATGCCTTTTAGGTACCTTGGAGTTCCACTGAGCACCAAAAGGCTTTCCATTGCCCAATGTGAACCACTGTTGGAAAAGATGATGGGAAGAATAACCTCTTGGACAGCAAGATTCCTGTCGTATGCAGGAAGAACACAATTGATTAAAAGTGTGTTATTCTCAATTCAAACGTATTGATCCCAGATCTTCATTCTCCCAAAGAAGATTACTAAATTGATTGAGCAAATGTGCAAGAGATTCTTGTGGACTGGAAAGGTAGAAGCTACAAAAAAAGCTCTTGTAGCTTGGAGTAGGCTATGTCAACCTCAATCAGCCGGTGGAATAAACTTTATTGATGTAGCATTGTGGAACAAAGCATCAATCTATAAATTGTTATGGAACATGTGTGTGAAGAAGGATAAACTATGGATCATATGGATCCATGCCTACTACATGAAAGGAAAAAATGTGTGGGAACTTGAACCAAAGCAAGCATCTTGTGTAATACGAAAGATATGTAAAGCAAAGAAGTACTTTGTGGAAGCTAACATTCCTTTAGACACTGTACACACAATACCAAGTTTGAGCATAAAAAATATCTATAAAAAGCTTCAGGGACATTTTGAGAAGGTCAGCTGGAAAGGAGTGATATGTGGCAATCAAGGGGCACCAAAGTGGATATTCATATTAAGATTTGCATTAGGAAGACTACATACATGTGATCGACTGATTAGCTGGGGAGTGGATGTCAATATACAATGTCAATTGTGTAATAGCCAGCCAGAAACCATACAACATCTTTTCTTTGGATTCCTTTTTTCAGGAAGCATTTGGTCTAGGCTACTAAAATGGATCCACATAAACAGAAATTGTATGGAGTGGGAGGAAGAACTCAAATGGGCGGAAAGCTGGTGTAAAGGCAAGAGTAGCAGGGCTGAGATATACAAAATAGCCCTTGCAGCTGCAGTTTACTATGTGTGAAAGGAGAGAAATCAAAGGATTTTCCAGAAGAAATGTAATAACTTTGAGACAATCGTTAAACAAATTGCCCAAGAAGTGTATTTCAGAGCACATTTGAAGCCACAACACATACAACATCTACAAATGCTTACTTGCTACCCATTGTCTGAAAAGTTAGGAGTATGCAACGTTGGGAGATAACAGGGGCTGGGCATGTCCAGACTTGTTTTTCTTTTCCTAAACTTTGAGTTGTAATGGTCATACTTGGTAGTAAAATGTTTTTTATTTACCAAAAAATAATTAAAAATAATAATTAAAGATTAAATGTGCATAATCAAATAAAATAGAGATTAAAATTAAAATTATGCATTAATATAGGGATTAAAGTCACTATTTCCCATATTATTAAAGATAAGATTGGAGAGGGTTGATTACAGCTCTAGTGGACACATGCACCATACCATATATCATTTTCCTAATTGGTCCCAAAACCAACAAGTAGCAATTTATCAAACTTATAGGTTGTTAGGTAATTTATTTGGCCAAAATTTGGGTGGCCAAAAATGTTCCTATTTTTAAAAGAAAAGAAGAAGAGGTGTTTGACCAAGTTTTCGAGGGAAAATTTTCAAAGATTATTTTTCTCCAAATTTTTGTAAGAGCACCTTTGAGAAAGTGAAACTAAGAAACACTTTTAAAAGTTTGGTCAAATGCTAATTACTGCTCAAAGCTGTATTAAAATTTATTTTCATAACATAAATTATTTTTCACTAAAAGTATTTTTTTGATAGGAAAAATGGAAAAATGATTCAAGTGAAGTCCATTCTCTGTTAGATACAAAATAAAATAACATTATATAAGATGTGATACATAAACTATTTTATCTATTAGTTAGAATAATATATATATATATATATATATATATATATAAAGACAGTATATAATTAAAGTGTGATATTTAATATTTTAATTTTTTTATCAATATTAAATACCATATTGAATAACAATTTTTCAAAAGATTCATATTAAATATCATAAATCAAAATTTTGATTTGAATATGATAATTTGGTACTCTATCAAAGTTGAAGGTTAAATATGTGCATTGAAGATTGAACCATCATTAAGTTTAACTTATTAATAATTGAAGTATCCAAATAAAATCGAAATCCTTGAAATAGCTCACTTTCGTTTCCCTTAAGCTTCTCTCTGTTAAAGCTTCCATAAACCCTAATTGCAGCACATTCTCAACTCTCTACCACCATGGTATTCTCTCTCTCTAACTTTCTTGCTCTATAATATGTGTTGTAGACCTTTATTTTGCTTTGTTATAATGTTTCATCACAAAAAGATAATGTTATTTTTCTTGTTTTTGTGAAAATGTTTGAATGATAGACTAGAGAAACTATGAACCCAAAAGCATACCCACTTGCAGATTCGTAGTTAACTGCGACGATAATGGACTTGGTTCAACAAGCTGCTAACTATAAGCAGCTTAAGAAGGGTGCTAATGAAGGTTGGTTTACTATTTCAAAAAAGTTTCAATTTTTATGTGTGTAATTCGTCTATTGAGAACTGGGTTTTGTTTTGTTTCAGCTACTAAGACATTAAACAGAGGAATTCGTTGTTATGGCAGCTGATACAGAGCCCCTTGAAATCCTTCTTCACCTCCCTCTGGTAGTTTTTTTTTGCCCTTTTGTCGTTTCACCCTTTTTTGGCTTGTTATAATTACTGCGTTTGGATTGTTCAAATCATGTTTAGAATTGTTATCTGCTTGTTTGTCAAAAAGAAATGTTTTTGTTAAGAAAAGAAGATGATTGGGTTGGTTGCTTAATATAGCTTGATGGCTTAATTGAAATGCAGTTTTTCTTTAGGTAGGATGTTTAGGTTTTGATGATTCCTCTGCGAGGGAATGTTTTTTTACCTTAGGTAAAGTAGTTAAGCTTGAGGTTATCACTGCTGAAAAAAGATCAATGCGGCGAAGAGTTATAGAGGTTTTGCTGGAGGCAGTACCTCATCTTCTGGCAGTCTTGTTTATTAGATAGATATGTGCTTTCTATTTAGCAATAAAATGCTTCATACCGTACACCAACCCAACTATGCCCATTTAAGAATCAAAAGTTTTTTTCTGGAGAAAGTGGAGTCCATCTGTGGAAGAGTTTGTATTAGAAAGGAGTCTTCGGGCTATTTCTTGTGTTATTCTATTTTCTGACATTTAATCTCCTTTTTTCCCTGAAAAAAAAACTAAAACAAGAAGACCAAGCATGTGTAAGAAAATTATTATATTTCTCCGCATTGCATATGTTCAAATCTTTGAGTAATTAACACATTAATTGAATTCCTTGTTTGATCCATTTGAAGAATTATTCTATGTAGTTTCTTGAATATGCTTAAAGCTTGAACTTTGATTGTCATATAGTCAAGCTCGCTAAATTTTTATAAGGATTAAGTTCTTGGATTTTATATATTTGAAAGTAGATAGTTTTCCTGCTGGAAGAGAAAGGGAGTTGCAAAAGTTTATGATTCTTCCTTTTGAAATGTTTGGAAGAAATTGCTTTCGTGGTTAGTCATTATGTGGCTGTTTACATCCCTACTTTATTCAAATAAGGCGACCTCTCATTACAAAAGTAGTTCACATATATTCATATTATTGCATATGTGGCTCACACATACCTTTTCATCTAATGAAAGTGAAAAAAAAAATTTCATGTAGGGGTATATATATTATCCTTCTAGAAAAGCTTAGGGGCATATTTAATCCTCTCACACATGAATTTTTTTGACTTCGTTAATTCAACGATTAATTTGAGTTTAAAATATCTCCCATATAAATCTATTTGCTTATCATATTTGAGTTTCTTATACTTATTTCATTTTTTTCATTGTTCAGAATAAAAATATGAGGAAAAAAAAAAAAAAAGTGTAACTAGAAAAAGGAAAAAATTAACAAAAAAATATTTAAAAACTAATTTTTTTGGTTCTATTGTAATTTATTTTTTGTATTTGTTAAAAATGAATTGGGGCATCTATGATAAATTTTACAAGAAAATGAGTGAAAATTTGACCATCAAAATAATAAACTCAGCTTAGCCGTTGAATCAAAAAGTCTAAAAAATTTATGTGTGAGAAGAATCAATATATATACCCCTACATGAAATTTTTTAAACTAAAATTCAAAAAAGTAAATTTTATAAGTTCCGTTAGACTAAAATGATATATCTTGACAATTTGTGTAACTGTAGGGTATATATGAGTCACTTTTATAACGAGGGGTATATCAACTCTAAATCGCAAATCGTAAATTACAAAATTGAAGGGTGTGTTTTTTAATTACACAAATGGCTTTTAGAATTTTGGCCTTTAAAAAAATTAATTTAATTAATGACGTGGCCGAATCATAATTGACCAACTGTAAAATATAATGACATGAATGAGTTTTTTCTCAAGTAAAAATGGCAAAAATGAGCCAAACTTTTAATGGATAACATAAAGGGAAAAGGGTAAAAAATACGCTTCAATTTTGTTTTATTGGTTGACTATACCCTCGCCGTTAAAATGAAGTTATTTATACCCTCGCCGTTACTATACTTGTCACCTATACCCCTCAATTGGATGAAAAGCCCAAAAATAACCTAATTAACCCAAATTCCTGACCCATTCCCTATTTTAAACCCATGCCCGACCACTCTAAGAACTTAACCCATTTCCCTTATGCCTCCTCTCAACAGATCTCAAACCCCAGAAACTCAAGAACTAATAAATCATTTACTATTTTGAAAGTAATAACCCAGATGCAGATGCAAAAATTTTACCAGAGTTTGTTTTTGAAATGTTTTCATTTTCAGAGTTTTCTGTTGTTGCTGCTGGAATCGTCTCGAATGATATCGAGAAAAGTTTTGTTGGAATGGTGAACAGGGTAAGACGAAGAAGGAGAAGATTCTCGTTTGTTGCTTAACACAGCGCTTATCGGAAAACTCAGATCTGTGGCAATTATATTGAATACATATATAAGAAAAAAAGGAGGAAAGAAGAAAGCGTAGAGGGTAAGGCATACGATTCCTAAGAAGTTAACCATCAATGAAGAAAGAAGAAATATGTTAAAAGAACATACACACAGTTCTAATTATATTTATGTTTAGCCGACTCTTAACTTGTTAGGGTTGAACTAATTGATTGATTTGTTGTTTGTCTCATTTGCAAAAAGCTCGATCTGTTTGTGCAAGATTGAGTTTTTAGACATGGGTTGAGTAAGATGGGCTAAAGGGTGTTTGAGGATGTAGTAATTACGATGGTTTTGAGAAACTGATGCGAAGAATCACCATGGATGGGGTCAAGCTAGTGTTTCAAGGGAGGAAGGAGATGAAGAAGATTAGAGAGATAGGTTTGGAGTTTTAATTTGGTATGAATTAATTTGGTTTAGTGGGTCGGGTTCGAATTAAATAAAAGAGAAAATCGGGTCATTTTAATCGAAATTGGGTAATTTAGGTTGATTTGGAGCTTTCCATCCAATTGAGGGGTATGGGTGACAAGTATAGTAACGGCGAGGGTATAAATAACTTCATTTTAACGGCGAGGGTATAGTCAACCAATAAAACAAAATTGAGGGGTATTTTTTTACCCTTTTTCCTAAATGAGCCTTTTCTCAAAGTTTGATGTTATATTTAATCCTTTTTCCTTCATTAAATATTGTAGCTTTGTTAGATAATTATTTTAACATAGGATTTTAAAAAGTAAATATAAAGTTTTTGTTTGCCTGATTTTACATGCTAGTAAAATGGAAAATTCAAGTGGACCACGGAATTAAGCAACATCATACACCCGCGTTAAGTTATTGGCTAAAGAGAAACAAAACCGTGTACTAAGAGTCTTCTGTTCATATTTGTTCATATGAAATAGTTCATCCATTTTCTCTAATATATATATACTTTCTATTTCCTCATTTTTAAAGTAAACTTTGAAGTCTTTCTTCTTTCATTTTTTCTCTTTGTTCATATTCTAAAAATTCATCAATGGCATCTACCAAATTAGTTAAAGTTCCCACCATAGATTTTTCCAATTATCAAGAGCTAAAACCAAACACTCCACTATGGGAATCCACAAAAATTCAAGTTTTTGAAGCTTTACAAGAATATGGTTGTTTTGAAGCAATATATGATAAAGTTCCAAATGAAATTAGAGAGGGCATGTTTGGTATTTCAAAAGAAATATTTGAATTTCCTTTAGAGACTAAATTGAAAAATTTCTCAGAAAAACCATTACATGGCTACATGGGGATGATTCCACACTTGCCATTGTATGAGAGTATGTGTATTCCTGATTTGCTTAATCCTCAAAGTCTTGAAACTTTTGCTAATATCTTTTGGCCTCATGGTAATCATGATTTCTGGTATGTCTTCTCTCTTTTTTTTAATTTATTATTATTATTATTATGATGTTTAATTTAATTGTGTACTGATTAGAGTTTTGGAGCAGCCATAAAGTTATTATCGTGTGATTTATAGATTACGAATTTCAGTAATGATAAAAATTATTTGTGTGTGACCTAGATATAGATCATAGGTTCAAGATGTGAAAGCAGTCATATTAGTTGTCTGTTCAGTTATTGATTTAACTGTTAAAATTTCATATAAAAGAAAAGTTTATTGAAATCACTTTAAAAAAAGATGATAAACCAATTAAACCAGGTACATGGGTTGATATATTGCATATTGCTCGAAAGTAAACACTGACACCTTATATAATAATTGAGAGTTTGAAACTTTCAAAAATGAAAGTATTATTCTAAACTCTAAATCAATGATTTTATCTACTGAATGATATAAATATAATTTATTAATTTACTATTGAGTTGTCGGTTAATTAGTTAAGAAAAAATTTAAATCGTTAAGAATCGATAATTCCATATAAAATAAATCAAAACAGTTATCAGAATAGCTAAATCAATCATCCATTGTTGATAAATGAATAACTTTTATTAGTTCGATTATTGATTTCAATTCAATTTTAACCTAGTAAAAATGTTCAGAAGCTACGAGACTAGAGATTCTTAGTAGCACAGTTGATTGATTACCTGAACTTTCAACCATTCCGAAATGTTATTTTTATATTTTTTTCTTTTAGAAAAAAAGATAATCTACTGTTTTTCCTTTTAGAATAATAAAATTCAATAAAAAAATAGGAGACTCAAAATTAAAGTCTCTTTCTTGAATTATTCTTCATCATACTATTGAAACAAAATAAAAATATTTTCCAGACTAATCATGCCAGACTAACAACACTTATGTTAATATTTTCCACTGTAGTAGATGCGCTGGCACTAACAAGAAAAAAAAATTCTCCTTTCATTTTTCTTTGCACTACCCCAAGTTTAAAAATAAATAAAAATACAAGACTTAATTAAAGTATCTAAGTAAAAAAAATCGTATGTTTCTAAATATATTCAACCTTCTTCATATGTTTATACTAACATTATATGTGCATTAATTATTTTTGCAGCAATTTGGTAAAATCTTACTCAAATCCACTAGTGGAATTGGATGAAATGTTGAAAAGGATGATTTTGGAGAATTTGGGATTAAAAAATCACATTAATGAATTGTTGGATCCCAATTTTATCCTATTTAGATTTACACATTACAAGGGATCATCAATTATTAGTGGAGATGAAAATAATAAAGCTTCTGGATTGGATGGCCACACAGATGGTAACTTCTTGACTTTTATATCACAAAATCAAGTCAATGGATTGCAAATCAACAAAAATGGAGAGTGGATTGATGTGAATATTTCACCAAATTCTTATGTTGTTTTGGCTGGTGATTCCTTCAAAGTAAGTGTTAATTTTTTAGCTAGTGTGTTGCTTAAAAATATTGTATTTAAGTTCTATGCATTGACGACTTAAATTTATACAGGCATGGACAAATGGTCGATTGCATTCTCCTGTCCATAGAGTTGCAATGGCCGGAGAAAATGATAGATTCTCCATTCAATTATTTTCATTATCAAAACCAGGTCACTTCATAGAGGCCCCAAAAGAACTTGTGGATGAAGAACACCCTTTACTCTTCAAGCCATATGAAATGCTTGGATTATTTGAGTATGTTACTTCACAAACTGGCTATAGAGATCCCAATGATCAATTCAAGGCTTATTGTGGTGTTTGATATGCTAATTGTGCATTTCCGATTAATGTTCCTATCAGAATACCGTTAGTATATGTGGGATTTCTGATAGAACATTCATCGGAAACGTCTTCAACGAGCCACCATTTCCAATGTGTTTTCTTTGAAAATTCGTGTTTTTTTTAGTAGTGTGAATCTTATGTTTGAATTTTTGCAGTTGGGAATTCATGTTTTATATGTTTGTGTATTTTTGGACAAATAATCAATTTTAAATGGATGATGTTACTCTTTAAGAGGAAATGGTTCAACGTAATCCTTTAATATTATTTGGATAAAAGAAAGTAATCCATTTGAACAATTTATATTAAAATTGTGATACAATTTATATTGAAATTCTGACGATTTATCATGACTCATGGCTAGGCCTCAAACAAACTTATAGAGAATTGACTTATTTTTCAAAATTCTAACATGATTTTATACAATATGTATCATTTGTTAAATAGTAAAGTTATATAATGTATCACTTGTTAAATAGTAAGCCTACATGTGATCATTTTTTAAATGAGAGATATATCCATTCGAAATCACAAAATTAAGGAATATAAGTATCATTTGTTAAACAGTGAGCATATATATGACCACTTTTTAAAAAAGAGATATTTTCGTTCTAACTCACAAAATTAAAGGATATATTTATCTTTTTTTTTCCTTTTTATGATATCGTTATAATTTAACATGTTGCTATAAATATTCTATAGAATTTATAGCTAAAAATATTCTTAGAAATCATTTTGATATAAAAGATCTTGGTGAGACAAATTTTATTCTAGAAATAAAAATTACAAGAACATGTGAGGGAGTTTTCCTTGACTAGTCACATTATGTTGAGAAAATTTTGAAAAAATATAACTTTTTTGATTGCAAGCATGTTGTTACTCCTTTTGATTCAAGTGTTCAATTGTTTTCTGCTCAAAGTGAAAATGATGTGATAAACCAAAAGGAATATGCTACCTTAATTGAAAGTTTGAAATATATGACTGATTGCACTAGACCTAATATTGCATATGCAGTAGGAGTACTTTGCAGGTTCACAAACAAGCCAGGTAATGAATAATGACATGCTATAACAAAAGTGATGAGATATTTAATTGGAACAAAAACTTGTGGTTTTGTTCTATAAAAAAATATCATGTTGTACTGAAGGCTTTTCTGACTCAGATTGAAACACTTTATGAAATGATTTATGTTCTACCATTGGTTACATTTTTACTTTGACTGGTGGTGCTATTTGTTGGAAATCAAAAAAGCAAACAATAATTGCTAATTCTACCATGGAGGCTGAACTAATTGATTTAACTTTAGCTAGTGAGGAAGCAAATTGGTTGAGAGATTTACTATTTCAAATATCTTATTTTGAAAAAATCAATTCCTCCTATTTTAATTCATTGTGATAGCACCGTTGTAATTGGTAGAGTTCAAAACTGTTATTATAATGGTAAATCCAAACCTATAAAGAGAAAACACAATAATGCTAGATCATATTTGATAAGTGATACCATTAATGTTGATTATGTCAAATCTTGTGATAATCTTGCAGATCTTCTTACTAAGGTCTTACCAAGAGAAAAGGTCTGGAGCACATCGAGAGGGATGTGATTGAAGCCTATAAATCCTTGAGTCATGTATGAGGAAACTCAACCTGACTAGAGATCCAATTACCAGGTTCAATGGGGGAAAACGAATCATATAATGACTAGTTACAAAAAAATGCACTACTTTTTTATACCCTCCCTATGAAGTGAATGCATTGTTTCTAGCCTGTAGTGGTTTGTGAAGATTAAGTTTATAAAATCTCTTAATGAAAATATGTAGTCCATTTGGATGAAGTGTTAAACTTGCTGGAGTACAGTCAACAGATTTCACCTATGTGAGTGTGGAAGTAGGTCGCTTCCTATGAGAATTGAGTTTATTCTCAAAAGTACTCACCGTGATAGCACAAGGTCGTAATGTGCTGGCTTCTAAAGTTCATGCCAACATCTTGATTATTATGTGTAGGCAGTGATATTTTATTTCTTAAGCAGTCATAGTTCAAGTCTGAGACCACTACGACTCTGGAGTAAAAGTTACTGTTCTACTAAGTGGATGTTTAATGCAGAACACACCTTCATTATAAATAGTAGTCTTCCTTCAGCTGAGACTCTTTTAGTTAATATTAAAATGAGTGAGGATTGTTGTGACATTTTAATATTATTATATTATGCTAAAATGCCTTTTCCAATTCCTTTATTTCTCTTCGAATCAGAACGTTAGGGATATGTGACTAATTACTCCCCTTTTTTCAATATTCATTACTGCCCATGACTTGATGAAAGAAAACGTTGCTGAATAACGTTGGGTGCATATAATTGTTGTCCGTTTTGTGGTTTCAAGCAGAATGTGGTAATGGTAAACTATGACCATTACTTCTGCATATTGAAATCTCATTATTCTTCTTCAATTATACTTTGTAACATATGTAACCTCTAGAGTTAATATCTCAAATGGTCACTCAATTAATGGTTCTTTTCACAGAAAGTCACTCAACTTTTTTTTTTATAGCCATAAAATCACTCAACTAAGAATTCTTTTCATAGAAAGTCACTCAACTACGTGTTCTGCTTACAGAAAGTCACTCAACTTTATTTTTTAACCTCAAAGTCACTCAACTATGAATATTTTACCTAAAAGGTCACTCAACTTGATATCTCGTACTATTTCAGATTTATACAGAATGAACCTCTCCTTAGTTTTTCTATTTTATGGAATGGAGGTCATGGGAACACACTAGTAATGTCTTTATCATAACATCACCTTTGGTTTGAAAAGATCATCAAATAAAATAAGAGAGGTGATAAAAACTATTTCTCCTTGAGGTGATAATGGAGAGAAAAAAAAAAGTTGGACAATTCTTGTGAAATTTTAGAAGAAATATACTTTACTACCCTGCCTATGCATAGCTATTAGGTCAGGCTGAAAAATAAACATTTAAGTGCAAAATATAAGATAGCGGGTGTGTTCCAAATGGTGGAGAAAAATGTTCAATTTTTTCATATTCGATTGGCTAAAATTTTTGTAAACTACCTTTTCTAGAAAAACAATTTTCTTAAAAATGAGAAAAATGACTTCCGTAGTGGAAGTAAAGAAAAAACAAGTATCACAAGTGATATTCTATATTGATTGTGTATTTTTTACTCCCCAACACATCTCATCTTTACTCACTCACCTCCACCTCTCATAGTATGTGCTTAAATTATATACAAACACATCTAAGATAAATATGAAATTCATTTATTTTTCTCGTGGAAATCGACTTCTACAATCCTCTACCCGCCAGACAACACTCTTTATTTTTCAGCAATGTATTTGAGTGACTATTTATGCATATGGTTCTGATGTATTTGTAGTTTTTCTTTCAATTAGGTATGTTCAATCACAAGTTCATGAAAGTGATTTGGGTGTAAAAGGAGGTGGCATTCACATAGATGGTAAGCCGGAGTTGACAATAAATGACGCATTCTCTTATTTGAAGGAAGTTAAGGACGTGTTTCCGGACCAAAAGTTGAAGTATAGCATGTTCCTTCTTGTTATGAATGACTTTAAGAGAAAAAGTTTTGCTCCTATATTTGCCTATTATCATGATCCTCATTAATTTCAATTATGATTTATATGAGACTAAATTTTTTGATAATCCTTACAGAATTAATACCGTTGGTGTCATAGAAAAAGCGAAAGAGTTATTTAAAGGGCATCCTGATTTGCTTCTTGGATAAAAACCCTTCTTGCCCAAGGGCTATGAAATAATCCTCAATGATAAAGACGAAGACGGGAAGAAATAGATTTGTAACAGACACCCAGTTTTATGAACAAAATAAAGGTTGCACTTTTATTACCTTATGATTTTACTAATAAAAGGTTTATATTTTTTTTTTAAAAGAAACTTTAGTCCTACCTTACTAACTTATAACTTTTTTGTTGAAACGATTAGGAAATGACAAGTACAAATCCTTCATAGATATTCTATTCATGTTTAAGGAGGAGCTCAAGGACGTTAAAGAGGTGTACCATGAGGTCATAAGATATTTTTAATTTGGATACAAAAATATTATAAACGACTTTGATGTTCTTGTTTGTTACTAAGTAGTAAGTACTATTTTTTTTATATGTGTAGGTTGTCGTACTTCTCAATGACCATCCAGATCTACTAGGTGAGCTCACAAAATTTTTGTCAGATTCATCTATTATCAATCTGTTGTCTAACTTGAATGTCGACAAACCATTGATGAAGTGAAATATAGCACTTCTGCCGTGCTTTTTGGGTCAAATTTACAACATTTTTATGTGGATTTAGTAGAATAATATATTTCAAACTATTTAATTGAAAATTTAGATTGTTTTATTTAAGAATTCATCATTTATTTTCATCTTCCCCATCATTTACTTGATACTAAACTTTGATAATGTGTGAGATATATTAAAGTTGACCATCTTTTTTGCTTACATACTGAAAATAAGATAATAAATTTAAAAAATCACTTATTTTTCTAACAAGAAAAGTTTTCATTTTCCTTTGTACCGAACCGAACACACCCTACGTGAGAATTTGTAGTATAGCTTATGCACCATATATGACCTAGGACTTCAATTTCCCGAAGAGCAATGGAACTAAAAGAGCTATCAACTATTAACCTTCCCAAAATACATATCAATATGAAAGTCATTTTAGGTATTTTGCAAGAGCAATTGAAGTGATTCAGTATTGAATATCGTAAACAGAAAACAGGAGAACCAAGAAGGCCAAAACATGATTGTTGATATAGTAGGTCGTTTGCTTTTGATGTAACTATTAGAAACGTAGTCCTATATGGCAATACATTTATGTGACTATAAATCTATTTCATTAAGGTTAAATTATTTTTAAATTCTCTTATATTAGAAGTCACAGTTAAGATGCTTAAGCAGCCTGTATCATCATAATTGCTAGGAGTAATTAACTTTATTTTGAGAGCATTATGGTCAATTTAACATATCTTGGTGTTATAGTTGGACTGGAAATGGTAGGCTTTTACCAACATGGGTTGTGGTACAGTGGTGGGACTGCTCCACCCTTAACCAGATATTTCAGGTTTGAGTCTTGGATAGGAAAAAACTCTGTTGGGAGAGCCACCCCTGAATGGGTCCTGCAGTGCGCGATCCAAATCTAATCAAAACTCTAATATGAACTCCCGACATCGGGTGAAAAAAATAAAATAAAAAAATGATAGGCTTGTAGCTGCATCTAAAACATTTTACCTCTGTTTGACGATGTTACCCTTTATACTTATGTCATGATTATGGTGTTTTGAGACTCCACTTTTCCCTACCTCATTTGATTACACAATTGATTTTTTGTCCACTTCAATTTTTTTTTTTTTTAGTATGTTATGTATTTAAAAATTAAAAAAGTGATACTATAAATCACAATCTTTAAGGACTTGTAATATTTTAAAAAACATATTAAAAATTGGGTGGATTTTCAAAATTTCACATATGCCACATAAATTGAAACAAATAGAGTAACATATATTATTTTAAAATTACGTTAATAGTACTATAAATCACAATAATTAACAATTTAAAATATTTAAAAATCATAAATTCCATCACTATAATTTTGAAAATACTTATTCCCCAACCACGCAATTTGAAGACAAGATTCGGGCCAAAGCCAAAACTAGCAAATAATCCACCAAGCTTATTTCCCGAAAATACATTTTTCATATAATAATACATCATGATAGCGTAATTTTCTTATATTATCCGTATATTTAATAAGTCACACTATATATATGTCACGCGATATGCAACTTTTTTCTTCGGGATTTTAGAGATAATTTTTTGAAACACTAATCTTTTCTTTATGATCTTAATATTAGCCTTTATCGTATTATATATTTTATCCACAAATTACAAAAATTCATAAAGAAAAACACAGCAAACAAACACAAATTCATGAATTGTTAAAGAGGAGATTTTCATCGACCTGGGTTGTGGTGCACTGGTGGGAGTGCTTCACCCTTAATTAGAGGTCTCGAGTTCGAGCCCTGGATATGGAGAAAATCATGTTGGGAGTGCCACCCCCAAATGGGCCCTGCACGATCCGGATTTTAGTCGGAGCTCCAATGTGATCTCCGGACACCGGGTGGGAAGCCAAAAAAAAAAAAGAGAGGAGATTTTCTAATAACAAATAAGTAATAGATGTATTTTCTCATAGAAAATGGGATCAATTCCAATATAGAATAAATTTACTTATTTTCAAAGGAATATGATAGATTATAAAACCGAGGCTAATTTAAAATTTCACATAAACTTAATATTTTTTTACCATACAAATTTATTTAACTTAATATTTTTTTACCATACAAATTTATTCGATATTATCAAACAAATTTAGGGTTATGAGTTTAAAGGAATTCATCTGAAGTCAAATTCACTAGTTATTTGAAACTCAAAACAGTTTCAATACTCTTGATGAAAGTGAAAACAAAAAACAAAGGATGAAAACTGTAGAAGAATCGTGTAGTAATACTAGGACAGCAATGGGCGGCCATCCTACAAACTCCCTCTAATGATGAATATCGTAGCTTGGAATGTTAGGTGACTCAATAATGTTTATAAACACAAGGAGCTTAAGGTGTTTTTACAAGAAAATAAAATAGGGTTAATTGCTATTATTGAAACTAGAGTAAAAGAAGGAAAAACAACTCACGTTATGAAGAAGATTGCTGGTAGTTGGGCATGGCACAATAACTATAAAGAGGATCCAAGAGGCAGAATACGGGTAATGTGGAACCCAAAGGTGGTGAGTTTTCAGGTACTGGGTACGCATAGACAAGTCATACATGGAACTATAAAGGTTCTCCACAGTGGTATGTTTTTTAATCTGAGTATGGTATATGGCTTACACACTTGCTTAGATAGGAAAGCTTTGTGGAATGAGTTGGGAAGCTTTGCGAGGAATTGCACTCATCCTTGGTTGGTCATGGGGGACTTCAATTCTATCCTACATGTGGAGGATAGATTAGTGGGATCAATTATTCAGGAGGATAAAATAAGGGACTTTAAATAGTGTTTACTGGATACATACACCACAGAATTGAAAACTGTGGGAAGAGAATTTACATGGACAAATGGGTATACTTTCAGTAGAATTGACAAGGCTCTGGTGAATGCAACATGGCTACATGCTTGGACACATATGGAATGCAAAATAATGGATCCTGGGTTCTCAGACCATAGCCCATTGAGTGTGAAAATTGCAACATGGGAATACACAGGCCCTAAACCTTTCAAGTTCTTTAACTACATGGCAGAGCATCCTGATTTCTTGAAGACAATTGAGGCTAGTTGGGGTAGTGAGGGAAGGGCTACATCTATGAATGGCATCTGGAAAAAGATCAAGAGACTAAAACAACCTATGAGGGACTTGCGCTCTATAGAATTCAATGGAGTGCATTTGAAAATTCTAGAAAACAGGAGACACCTGAAAGCTCTACAGGAATAGATGAGAAGCAGATACACTCTCCAGCAAGAGGATCAATTCCTCGAAGAGAAACAACTTAAAGCACAACTAGAGAAATGGAGGAATATTGAGGAAAGCATAACCAAACAAAAGGCTAGAGTACACTAGCTAAAGGACGAAGACTCAAACACAGCCTACTTTTATGCATGCTTAAAGAATAGACAAACGCAGAATCACATTACCAGTTTAACATCTACATGTGATGGTCTGATACAGAATGCACAAGGTATTCAGGAGGAAATAATGGAATTTTATAAAGGACTATTAGGTACAGCAGCAAAGCTACCTGCTGTACAACCGCACATAATGGATCTTGGACCAGTACTAAACAGAGAACAACAACTTCTCTTGATAAGAGAGGTCACTGTTGAAGAAGTCCAAAATGCCTTGATGTCTATAAGAACTTCTCTTGATAAGAGAGGTCACTGTTGAAGAAGTCCAAAAGGCCCCGGGAAATGATGGTTTTAATGTTTTCTTCTACAAGAAGACATGGCATATCATGAAGGAGGAAATTACACAAGTTGTAGTCAATTTTTTTGAAAAGGATACTATGTGTAAAGCCATTAATTGTGCACTAATCACCTTGATCCCAAAGACACAACATCCTGCCACAGTGAAAAAATATCGACCAATTTCATGTTGCACCATCTTATATAAAATCATTTCAAAGATTTTAACTACAAGAATGCAAGGAGCGATAGGAAGCTTGGTGGACGCCAGCCAAGCAGCTTTTGTACCAGGAAGGGTTATAGTGAATAACATCCTACTGAACCATGAAATGGTAAAAGGTTACGGATGAAAGAGTGTTTCCCCTAGAAGTATGCTAAAGGTGGATATGCAGAAGGCGTATGACTCCATTGAATGGCCATTTGTGGAGCAAATTTTGAGGTACTTAAACTTCCCTACAAAGTTTATCACTTGTATTATGGAATGTCTGAAGATTGTCTCTTACTCTATCCTTATCAATGGTGTTCCTACTCCTCCATTTGAAGTTAAGAAAGGGCTACGCCATGGAGATCCTTTATCCCCTTTTTTGTTTGTCCTGAGTATGGAGTACCTAAGCAGATTATTGAGAAACTTGGCTGTGAATAAAGATTTCAAATACCACCCTAGATGCTCAAATCTGAATATTATTCAACTAGGTTTTGCAGATGACTTGCTCTTATTCAGCAGGGGGATGTTAAATCTGTCCAGATCTTATTTAATACATTTCGACTCTTTTCTGAGGCTTCTGGATTGAAAGCAAACCTTAGTAAGAGTTCCATTTATTTTGGGGGTGTTAGTCAAAGCATTCAAGATCAAATACTGCGATATATAGGCTTCACAAAAGGTGAAATGCCTTTAAGGTACCTTGGAGTTCCACTGAGCACCAAAAGGCTCTCCATTGCCCAATGTGAACCACTGTTGGAAAAGATGATAGGAAGAATAACCTCCTGGACAGCAAGATTCCTGTCGTATGCAGGAAGAACACAATTGATTAAAAGTGTGTTATTCTCAATTCAAACGTACTTATCCCAGATCTTCATTCTCCCAAAGAAGATTACTAAACTGATTGAGCAAATGTGCAAGAGATTCTTGTGGACTGGAAAAGCAGCAGCTTCAAAAAAAGCTCTTGTAGCTTGGAGTAAGCAATGTCAACCTCAATCAGCCGGTGGAATAAACTTTATTGATGTAGCATTGTGGAACAAAGCAGCAATCTATAAATTGTTATGGAACATGTGTGTGAAGAAGGATAAACTATGGATCAAATGGATCCATGCCTACTACATGAAAGGAAAAAATGTGTGGGAACTTGAACCAAAGCAAGCATCTTGTGTAATACGAAAGATATGTAGAGCAAAGAAGTACTTTGTGGAAGCTAACATTCCTTTAGACACTGTGCACACAATACCAAGTTTGAGCATAAAAAATATCTATAAAAAGCTTCAGGGACATTTTGAGAAGGTCAGCTGGAAAGGAGTGATATGTGGCAATCAAAGGGCACCAAAGTGGATATTCATATTAAGATTTGCATTAGGAAGACTACATACATGTGATCGACTGATCAGCTGGCGAGTGGACGTCAATATACAATGTCAATTGTGTAATAGCCAGCCAGAAACCGTACAACATCTTTTTTTTGGATGCCTTTTTTCAGGAAGCATTTGGTCTAGGCTACTAAAATGGATCCACATAAACAGAAATTGTATGGAGTGGGAGGAAGAACTCAAATGGGCGGAAAGCTGGTGTAAAGGCAAGAGTAGCAGGGCTGAGATATACAAAATAGCCCTTGCAGCTGCAGTTTACTATGTGTGGAAGGAGAGAAATCAAAGGATTTTCCAGAAGAAATGTAATAACTTTGAGACAATCGTTAAACAAATTGCCCAAGAAGTGTATTTCAGAGCACATTTGAAGCCACAACACAGACAACATCTACAAATGCTTACTTGCTACCCATAGTCTGAAAGGTTAGGAGTATGCAACGTTGGGAGATAACAGGGGCTGGGCATGTCCAAACTTGTTTTTCTTTTCCTAAACTTTGAGTTGTAATGGTCATACTTGGTAGTAAAATATTTTTTATTTACCAAAAAATAATTTAAAAAAATAATTAAAGATTAAATGTGCATAATTAAATAAAATAGAGATTAAAATTAAAATTATGCATTAATATAGGGATTAAAGTCACTATTTCCCATATTATTAAAGATAAGATTGGAGAGGGTTGATTACAGCTCTAGTGGACACATGCACCATACCATATATCATTTTCCTAATTGGTCCCAAAACCAACAAGTATAAATTTATCAGACTTATAGGTTGTTAGGTAATTTATTTGGCCAAAATTTGGGTGGCCAAAAATGTTCCTATTTTTAAAGAAAAGAAGAAGAGGTGTTTGACCAAGTTTTCGAGGGAAAATTTTCAAAGATTATTTTTCGCCAAATTTTTGTAAGAGCACCTTTGAGAAAGTGAAACAAAGAAACACTTTTAAAAGTTTGGTCAAATGCTAATTACTGCTCAAAGCTGTTTTAAAATTTATTTTCCTAACATAAATTATTTTTCACTAAAAGTATTTTTTTGATAGGAAAAATGGAAAAATGATTCAAGTGAAGTCAATTCTCTGTTAGATACAAAACAAAATAACATTATATAAGATGTGATACATACACTATTTTATCTATTAGTTAGAATAATATATATATATATATAAAGACAGTATATAATTAAAGTGTGATATTTAATATTTTAATTTTTTTATCAATATTAAATACCATATTGAATAACAATTTTTCAAAAGATTCATATTAAATATCATAAATCAAAATTTTGATTTGAATATGATAATTTGGTACTCTATCAAAGTTGAAGGTTAAATATGTGCATTGAAGATTGAACCATCATTAAGTTTAACTTATTAATAATTGAAGTATCCAAATAAAATCGAAATCCTTGAAATAGCTCACTTTCGTTTCCCTTAAGCTTCTCTCTGTTAAAGCTTCCATAAACCCTAATTGCAGCACATTTTCAACTCTCTACCACCATGGTATTCTCTCTCTCTAACTTTCTTGCTCTATAATATGTGTTGTAGACCTTTATTTTGCTTTGTTATAATGTTTCATCACAAAAAGATAATGTTATTTTTCTTGTTTTTGTGAAAATGTTTGAATGATAGACTAGAGAAACTATGAACCCAAAAGCATACCCACTTGCAGATTCGTAGTTAACTGCGACGATAATGGACTTGGTTCAACAAGCTGCTAACTATAAGCAGCTTAAGAAGGGTGCTAATGAAGGTTGGTTTACTATTTCAAAAAAGTTTCAATTTTTATGTGTGTAATTCGTCTATTGAGAACTGGGTTTTGTTTTGTTTCAGCTACTAAGACATTAAACAGAGGAATTCGTTGTTATGGCAGCTGATACAGAGCCCCTTGAAATCCTTCTTCACCTCCCTCTGGTAGTTTTTTTTTGCCCTTTTGTCGTTTCACCCTTTTTTGGCTTGTTATAATTACTGCATTTGGATTGTTCAAATCATGTTTAGAATTGTTATCTGCTTGTTTGTCAAAAAGAAATGTTTTTGTTAAGAAAAGAAGATGATTGGGTTGGTTGCTTAATATAGCTTGTTGGCTTAATTGAAATGCAGTTTTTCTTTAGGTAGGATATTTAGGTTTTGATGATTCCTCTGCGAGGGAATGTTTTTTTACCTTAGGTAAAGTAGTTAAGCTTGAGGTTGTCACTGCTGAAAAAAGATCAATGCGGCGAAGAGTTATAGAGGTTTTGCTGGAGGCAGTACCTCATCTTCTGGCAGTCTTGTTTATTAGATAGATATGTGCTTTCTATTTAGCAATAAAATGCTTCATACCGTACACCAACCCAACTATGCCTATTTAAGAATCAAAAGTTTTTTTCTAGAGAAAGTGGATTCCATCTGTGGAAGAGTTTGTATTAGAAAGGAGTCTTCGGTCTATTTCTTGTGTTATTCTATTTTCTGACATTTAATCTCCTTTTTTCCCTGAAAAAAAAACTAAAACAAGAAGACCAAGCATGTGTAAGAAAATTATTATATTTCTCCGCATTGCATATGTTCAAATCTTTGAGTAATTAACACATTAATTGAATTCCTTGTTTGATCCATTTGAAGAATTATTCTATGTAGTTTCTTGAATATGCTTAAAGCTTGAACTTTGATTGTCATATAGTCAAGCTCGCTAAATTTTTATAAGGATTAAGTTCTTGGATTTTATATATTTGAAAGTAGATAGTTTTCCTGCTGGAAGAGAAAGGGAGTTGCAAAAGTTTATGATTCTTCCTTTTGAAATGTTTGGAAGAAATTGCTTTCGTGGTTAGTCATTATGTGGCTGTTTACATCCCTACTTTATTCAAATAAGGCAACCTCTCATTACAAAAGTGGTTCACATATATTCATATTATTGCATATGTGGCTCGCATATACCTTTTCATCTAATGAAAGTGAAAAAAAAAATTCCATGTAGGGGTATATATATGATCCATCTAGAAAAGCTTAGGGGCATATTTAATCCTCTCACACATGAATTTTTTTGACTTCGTTAATTCAACGATTAATTTGAGTTTAAAATATCTCCCATATAGATCTATTTGCTTATCATATTTGAGTTTCTTATACTTATTTCATTTTTTTCATTGTTCAGAATAAAAATATGAGAAATAAAAAAGAAAAAGTGTAACTAGAAAAAGGAAAAAATTAACAAAAAAATATTTAAAAACTAATTTTTTTGGTTCTATTGTAATTTATTTTTTGTATTTGTTAAAAATGAATTGGGGCATCTATGATAAATTTTACAAGAAAATGAGTGAAAATTTGACCATCAAAATA